>JAQFYE010005919.1:0-11364 GCA_034694305.1 Protaphorura glebata
CCTGCGACATCTGCTAAGAGTACGATGAATCAGTAAAACTGCCCGGGAACTAAAAATAATCTTGGACGTGGAGTACATGAAGCCTGACTATCTCTTCTTTTGTTAATCTATGTTCACGCTCGATTGTAGTGTGGTGTGGTAAGTAAGCCAAAGACGCTTTTTTCACCAACCCCCCCCCTCTTTTTGAGGCGGGAAGAGTCCAAGTAGCATTCGTTTGTCCAGACCAAAGACCCTTGTGACTAGGGGTCAAAGTTAAGGTCAATGTCGCTGTTTCAGACGACGAAGGTCAACTTGGCTAACATAGGGAAAGTCACCAGTCATTCTCATGACAGACTTTGACCACGATCATGAACTTACAAGGGACAATTGTGACTACAGTAACTAATTAAATTCAGCCAAACTGATTCCAAACAAATTTACGAACCCCTGATCACATTTTTTGGAAGTTTACACATTATCTTGTCCAGAAATGTCCACGAACGAAAACATATTTTTGGACATGGACATGGACACTTAATGAGAACCGAAGTAGAAGCGCTAATAATGATAATTTTTGCAGCAGTGCATTAAGTAAATAAAATTTGCACATCTCCTCAGGAGAGGCGAGACACTAACCAGGCCTTAGGCATAAACATAAACATACCTAAGTTTCAATATAATCATAAAATCCTTGTTAAGTATGAATAACGATTCTAGTGATACATAAAATCATTGTTTGCGAAGCAGTATAAAATAAACGCTCTTAAGACCGAGTAGATGTGTGTTGCCTAATACTAGAAAAAAAGTTTTATATAATTTAAAGAAAACCGGGATATGTTATTGCATTTATACAAGTTTCGGGACCATTCTGAGCAACTTTTAAAATTTGAACCCAGGAGAACTGGGTCAAGGTCACCCTCTGACGCCCACCTTTATCGCATTTGTGCACGTTTCAGACCATTCTGAGCAACTTTGAATCAACTACTGGTGACTTGGGTCGGAGGTCACCTGGCGAGGTCATATTAACACTTGCCGCTACTTGTGACTTTGTGTATCTACCCTGTAAATATCGTTGAAATCCGTCAACATTTACTGCATGTGACCTCTGGTGAACTCCACGGTCACCTGGCGAGGTCATGTTAACACTCGCTGATTCTTGTTACCTTGTGTACCTACCATATAAATTTCGTTTAAATCCATCATAATTTACTGCACGTGACCACTGGTAACCTCAGAGGTCACCTGGCGAGGTCATATTAACACTTGGTGATTCTTGTGACCTTGTGTATCTACCATATAAATTTTGTTGAAATCCGTCAACACTTACTGCATGTGACCTCTGGTAACCTTGGGTCAGAGGTCACTTGGCGATGACATATTAACACTTGCTGTGTCTTGTAACCTTGTGTGTCTACCCTGTAAATGTCGTTGGAATTCGTCAACACTTACTGCATGTGACCTCTGGTAACCTTGGGTCAGAGGTCACTTGGCGATGACATATTAACACTTGCTGTGTCTTGTAACCTTGTGTGTCTACCCTGTAAATGTCGTTAAAAATCCGTCAACATTTACTGCATGAAAAGTGTGGACGAATGGACGGACGGCCAACACATTCACATAATGTATTGTTTACGCAACTCATAATAATGAACCGCTCCTGCGTTACAGAACCTAACCAGCAAAATGCAAATCCCACTCTTAATAAATTATGTTCATTCCTCAGGTTAGCAATGCAATTTCAATTTGTTTGTATAATGAATGGGAATGGGAATAAAAAAAAATCGGATTTCTATACTCATTCAATAACGGCAACCTTACGAGGAAGAATTTGAGTTAGAAGAGTCACTCATTTCACTGTATCTGTATGTGTATGCAAATTTTCATGAATGAATGACTAAGTCAGTTCAATTGGAAAAATGAATGAGGAAGGGATATACCGAATACAAACACAATGCTCACTACCAATGTCTAAAGTCACAGGAAAAAGGGATACACCGCACCGCACCGTGTTTAGTATTTGAAATTAACTCAGCCCATAATGCGGTCGTGGACTACAAAGAACTGATAAAATTGTACGCTGCTGTTGGCTGTTCTATCAAAGAACGAAACCTAACTCCTAATTCTAACCGAACGTCTGAACGACCTTACACAAGGGTAAATGATATCTGTAAATCAAGGCCAAGAACTTCACAATGAAACCAATTCGTGCCGTGCCGTGCAAACTGCGACCACGACTTTTAGTTAATTTTTAAAAATTAATTTAAAAAAATCATGACCGCGTTGCGGGGAAACGTGACGGCCTTTATTCTGAAGTAACTAACGCAGATCTCTCGACAGCTCATCAGCTCGTGTCAATGTCAATTAATTGTTAACTGAATCAATGAAAGTACACTGTAGTTAAAGAAACCGCTCAGTCATTGACTCTAGTTAAATTAAACGAGAGTGAACTTGAGACGAAGATTTGATGGAACATAGCATAGCAAAATGTTGGAAATTGGGGGATGGACGCACCAACGCCAATAAATTTGTATTCGTCACTTTTGCTATCTTATTTTTTTACATTTTTATTTAATTACGATCAAGAATTTTTCAAGAAATCAGTCGTTCAATCTGCCCGTCCTTATTTTCGCCAATTTATCAAATGGGAATGAGAAATTGATTGTCTTTTTCGAATTGAAATCAATTCTTGCAACACAAAATTAAAACCTACAAAGACTACTATTCTATATAATTAACTGTCATTTACATGTTTACAGTTATACGAGTTTCGCCGTCATACCAGAGATGATGTACTGCACAGGGTGACGCATAACCTTTTCCCCCCCTCGACAGCCCAATCTGGGAAAACCCCACAAATAGTGAGATATGCATTTTTTAGAAAATCTTATTGAGGATTCAATGAGCCATTCCGATTGAATATCCGTTGCGCGTAGCGGCGCTGACGAGCGTTTAAGTAGAAAATGGCATGAAAAAAACCCAAAAATAGGCTTTGTGCTACAAAAACATGCCCAAAATAATTTGTTTCGAAAAATCCGCCGATGTCAACTTTTTTGCAATAATTTTTTGCAATTTTCAAAATTTTGTTGAACCGGTTTGGAGAAAGTCGATTTTACGCAGTCAGGGTATTCGGAAGGAAAATTCTGATTTTTTTCACCAAAATGCACTGGGAACGAAAAATCGACTTTCTCTAAACCGGTCCAACAAAATTTTAGAAATTGCAAAAAATTATTACAAAAAAGATGACATCGACGGATTTTTTGAAAAAATTATTTTGGGTATGTTTTTGTATGTTCTTGTGTGTCAGTTTTTGGTGTCTTTTCATGACATTTTTTACTTAAATATTTGTGAGCGCCGCTACGCGCAACGGATTTTTCATCGGAATGGCTTTCTAGATCCGCAATAAGATTCTCTACAAAACGATTTCTCAGTTTTTGTCAGGCTCGCCCAGATTGGGCTGCCGAGGGGGGAGCAATGGATATGCGTCACCCTGTACAGATTATATGATACCATAATCTAAATGCAAGCTACTCCTCTATTATGTATGCAGTAGAACAATGCAATCTTGAACTCTTGAAGACCAATTAAATGCAAAAATCAAAATTCCTATTCAGACATGAAATACAGAAGGAATTTACCTTCAAAGAGATTTTATTTCTTTCCTTAATGGTTTGCTCAAATGTTGATTCTCACTTCCACATTAAAATTTGCAAATCAATTTTATTTCACTATTATTAACTGACTGAATGTATTGAATTTCCACACACACGACAGTAGCTTTATTCCGTCCTGTCTACATATGATTGTATACGTCGAATCCACTTCCTTTGTCCTTTCCTTCCGAAATCTTTCAAGTGACAAAATTATCAACTTGACTCACAGAGACGATAGACACCGATTTGACACGCACGTCGTAAAGAAATTTCAAATTCCCGAATTCACACTTCCAGCATCCAGTGAATAAAGACGGTGGTACACAAAATGTGAATATTACAAAAACGACGCGATGGGGGATATACAGCCAACAGCAACTGTTTCACTTTATAATACAACCGATTCAAATTTGTGTGTTAATATTTTGTTTCAGTGATTTTGATTTGATTTAGTAAACAACTACCAATTGCTCAGGTGACTTTGTGGAAATATTTGATGTAAATTGAATTGAGTGCGTAGTTACGATGGAAATGGAACGGACACAAGTCACCTGGACAAAACTCAGACTCAGACTGACGATTCAACACACACACTTAAGGGTGCACGCTCTGGACCTTAAGTTCACTACTGACCGTACAAACGAATATTTTGTTTTAAAATTTGAGAAATTATTTTTTCGAAGAAAATGAAACACTATTGACCCCGGATTCCTTTCACAAAGCTTCAGTGAAAATTTTTGAAGAATCCATTTGAGGATGTCGAAGATAAATGGACCCGTGTTGATAATCTCGATATACTGCCCATGCCTAAAACAAGGGGACTGTCATGAGACTTTTCGACACGGGTCGATTTATCTTCGACATCTTCAAATGGATTCTACTAATATTTTCACTGAAGCTTCGTGAAAGGAATCCGGGGTCAATAGTGTTTCATTTTCTTCGAAAAAATAATTTCTCAAATTTTAAAACGAAATATTCGTTTGTACGGTCAGTGGTGAACTTAAGGTCCAGAGCGTGCACACTTCATTCCCTTTCCGTGTACGTAATGTACGTAAGCATCGCGTTCGAGCAGCCGAGGCCGTGATGGACCGCCAATGCGTAGTTTATCATTGGGGGATATACTCACAATTTTGTGTGATTTTGCTCTTAATTAGTTTGAAAGTTATACCAGCTTTTAAAAATTCAGTTGATTTTCAAACAGTTCTTGATTTGATGCGTCAGTCGTAATCATATCATGTAATCGAAGTTATATTCTCTATTTTTTAAAAGAACTTTAATTAGAATCTACAGTGCCCAACTTCATTTTATATAACTTTCATTTTACTGTAAAATAAGTGTTTTGTCAAGTTTAGGGACGCCAGTGTCTGAGAGCGCGTGTGGCAAACGCCATATCGCCGATTCCATGGGATAATGGGGAAAGTAAAGTTGGCAAAATATTTTATTGCCAACTTCACTCCAGTTTGGACCTCCAAAGTGAAGTTGGCGGAATGAGAAAAGATATGGTTAAGTAAAGTTGACAAAACAAACGATTTATTCAAAACGAAATTGCTAGTGGTGGTGTACAAGTTAGCAATTGATTGAGTCCATTTCATGAAAGCTGAAAAATTGTACTTCTGCCTGTAATTCAGACTAGTTAAACAATAGAGGCGTACCTGATGGCTTACATTCTGTCTCACCATCCAGCCAGTTTGTAAGGTGAGATTTTTCATTTATTTCATTTTGTGAAATCGTAGTCGGATATTATGTTTTTTACCGTAAATTACCAATTTTAAATAGAAACCCGGGTTTCTAATCCGTCATTTACGCTATTTTGTTATTTTGGATTAGACTACGTGTCTCTTTTTTTTGTATGATTTTGGAGTACGATATTCCAGATATGCATGGTCTGATTCCTGTCGGTGTCCGTGGGAATTCTTTTGCCGGCCTTTGTGACCGTGACCCTTGCATGACGTCATTGAAGACGGAATACAATAGAATGCATTGTGTGACCATCCGCTCTTGTCGGAATTCCCACACAAAAAGCACACAATATGGCGCGTCTTTGTCATTATATACTATACAGGGTGGGTCGTAACATTGGTGTCCAGCACTCAATGACTCAATTCTCAATGCGCGTTCAATTCTTGGATAGAAATAAATAAATTTTTGTTACAGGGTGGGTCATAATATTTTTATCTACCACTCATTTTTCAATATTAAATTTTCAATACGCCTTCATTTCTTGGAATCTTGTCTCATAAGAAATGTTTTTTCTTCTTCTTATATACAGGGTGGGTCAAAATATTTTTATTCACCATTCATTTTTTAATAATTAAAAAAGTATGATTTCTTGTCGAAAATTGAGTTAAATTGTTGGCTGGCAAAAGGTTGGCAGAATTTTCTCTCTCCAGCATACTTTGGTGCTATTTTATATGGATTTTAGATGATAACAATGACGTATTCATGAGAATCACACGCTCTTATATAAAAAATTGAATAAAAAACTTGTAATACAGATACAAATATTATTCATAGAAATAACGAATGTGAATGACAGTAATAAACTGGGGGTTTGTGTGTAATCAGGGAAGGAATAGATATTAAACATACAGGGTGGTTCACAACTATTAACTCTCTCACTGCAGCCAAGCCAAATGGCGATTACATGTCGGATTTGTTAAAATCATGATCGAAAAATCGGGCAGACTCCGTCAATACAGAAATTCAACCAAATATTAACCGAATATATGTATTTTTTTTATTCCCACAGTGAATTCTCAATAAAAATTTTAGTTTTCTGGAAACCACGACTTTTGGTTGGCATGCGGTTGTCAAGTGTGTTGCTGGGAGGCAAAGAGGCAATGAACCACCTTGTAGTCATGTCATTTTAGTTATTATGATCAATAAAACTGTGAAGAAACGTAGAAATACTTCATGACAAAACGAATTAGACCGGAAATCCTTTGTAATTGCAAAAGGTCAAATTACCTGTTACGAAACAATTGCATTTACTGGAGTAAGAAATTGTGTCCTTCACCGTACCTTCGAAAAATAGAAAAGAACCCTACCAGTTACCGGGTTACCTGTGCAGATTTTCCTCAGATCAATTTCTGACTTCTACCTGGTAATAACAATGCGATGCGATGCGGAAAGGATAAAGAAGACCATTGAATTCTCGAGAGGATTAAAAGTGGGAGACCTAAAATATTTTATTCAAAAATGGCATTATTACGACATGAATTCAATTCAATTCAATCAAATCAATCCCCAATTTCCGATCGGTCTACGAAGGCGCCGTATGTAATCTTGATCTTTTATAATTATAACTAGTACAAAAATTGAAATACCCATAGAAATTAAAACAAATGATTTTGAAAATGTTAGGAAATTGTTAAGTTAGCCCAATGTAGCATGCATATGCAGCTCCTGATCATTTCACTGTGCCGAGGGTTCGATTCTTAGGACTAACATATTGGCCTAGAGTAATTGGGTTAATTATCGGAGCTACTAAGGATATGGAAGAACTTTGCCTCTTTGGATCGTATTTTCTTGTGACTTCTTTTTATGAAAGTTTTATGAGAGTTATTTGAAATTATTGAATTATAGACCGGACTCGGTTGAGAAGGAAAATGATCCTCGCGCTTCGAAGAAGTTTTGCCCGGACAGCAGTTATTCCATAGATTTGCTCCCCGATTACTCAGAAAGAAATCAGCATCACAACAAGAACCATCGCTTAGGCAAATTGTAGGAATTCCTTTTTTGTGCAATGGGTATACAGTATTAAAAAAGGGATTACAGTTCATTCAGAGACAGGAGTTAAATAAATCTAGTTATACATTTTATACCTACACGCCTTTTTCCGTTCAGTTTTTAATTTAATTTATTTTGCATTCAGAAATCAACACCGGTGGCGGTGACATGATCGGCAGTTATTTGCAAGGGGAAGAATTTAAATGACAAAAACGAGGAGGTAAATTCGACATCTAATTATAAAAGGTGTTTTTCGATGTTGGTCAGAGTGGCCAGAATAGGAAAAACTAAAAGCGTAGGATGATACACTAATTTTATTGCTTTTTTTTTGTTCAGTCATCACCGCCACAGACACCGACCGTGGCAAAGTCTTCTCCAGTGAACAGTTCTGGTCGTTGGAAGAAAATTAAGAAAACTATTGCATTTGAAAATGTGGACAATGACAAGGTTCAGATGATGGAAGATGAACCGAAGCTTCAGATTCCGGAGATACGAGAGGAGGTACATGGTCGAATCTGTTTTTTCAACTTTTGCTATAAAAAAAAATAGGTTTGGAAAAAATATTTCCAAACTACATCAAAAAACAATTTGGATTTCCTTTTCAATTTCGAATTTTCTTTCTTCTAAATTTTTTTTTTAATTTTAATCTTTTTCGATTTTGAATTTTATTTATTTTGAAAAATTTTAAATTTTAAATTTTACGGATTTTTTAAAAAAAATTTTGAACAGGCGTCAACAAACATTTAAGTGAGGTTGCAACGCGCCAATCTCAAAGTAGTCTAAGAGATATGAAACGCCCTGTACAAGTTAATATACAGGGTGTCCCAAAGGAATATGAACACTTTCAAAAATTCATAGTTTCCAAAGTATGGACCGAATTTTCGAAAAAAGAATTTTTAATGAAATTTCGAACGAACTTGTTTTTTTAACAATTTTTACATTTTACGGTATTCCCGATATAACGGCCTCTCTTAATTTTGCACTCTCAGAGCCTAATAACGTTATTAGCATGCGAAATTCCGAGGGTTTTAAAATTTCAAACCTGTCCCGGATTTATAACATTGTCAAAAATGAAATTGTTAAGAAAACAAGTCCTTTCGAAATTTCATTAAAAATAATTTTTTTGAAAATCTGGTCCGTACTTTGGAAATTATGAATTTTTGAAAGTGTTCATATTCTTTTGGGACACCCCGTACTTCTTTTTCTTTTCCTGTTTCTAGATGAAACTGCTAATCTTGAAAAAGTTTGTCCAAGATTCAACAATGGAGGAGAAGAGATCTGCCCGTTTGGTTTGCAAAGATTGGGAACGCATTTGCCGTAATAATTTTAAGCTTCATTGCCCTAAATTGAGAGATGAAACTGCAGAGATTTTGGAAAACTCTAAATTAGATTTTCGAGAGGTTGCAGTCATCAACAATTTGATTGATGTCAGTTTCCCATCGAAGGTCTTCAAACGTGGTTCTCAAGTCCGATCTTTAAAGATCTTAACACCAAACGTCACACCGCAAAATATGACTGCTTTGGCGAAAGCTTTCTCAAATACAAAAGTGCTTCGGACTGACTTGAGAGGACATTGTGTCGAAAAAAGTACTCAATTTATAATTGAAGTCTTATCCTTGATTTCCTTTGACGGATTAAGAAAAGTGAAGATACAGTTAGGGGCGCTTCAATCTTCGAAGGCAGACCCGGACCGTATCCGTAACGCACTATTTCCTACTAAGATCCAACCAATAAGAAGACTCTTTGGATTTATTATAATTTTGACTATTTCTGAAACAAATCTAAATTACAGTTGCTAGATCCTGCCTCACAAATATTATCAACTGGTAGTTTCTGTAAAAATAAAACATGTTCATTTGTTAGGACTTATTTCTAATTTCTGATTGACACGAACTAGTCTTTTTTTAGAATCAATTAAGAAGATTTCCTGTTTGTTTTCTAATACAAAATTACTATCAATTCATGTTAGGCCGCACACACGGCCTAACAAAATTATAGGTACTGCTTTGGCCATCATAGGTTTAGGTTACCTTCTGTTTGACCAGAATTGTTAGCCATAAGGTCAATAAAATTGCTTTAAAAGTTTTGTTTGATAGCCATAGGATGAGAACCAGATTTTCAAAATTCCTTTGTAAAGTGCAATGTAATCAAATCCATATACAATATTATTTTTCGTGTTTAGAAAAGACCGAATTAGAGCCTTTCCCGAAAATGATCATTATCCTGCTGTAGGTATCTCAATCCAAGGTGCAGAGATTTCTTTTGGTGTCCAGTATTTGAGCATCCCGAGTTAATGATACGAAATGACTCAGAAGTTATAATTCGTCCTGAAAATCATATACGATCGAACAGCTGTTTCTAGAAATGAAGACGCTGACAGCCGCCTCTCATATTTTTCGATGTGGTGGTTCGATCTTTTGGACCGACAATGTAATGTGCGGAGGTTCGGTTGCCCTAATTAGAATGCTTTTCTGCACTACTCGAGTTTTCCCACATCACACTAGGGACAAGGCTTTCCTTCCCAAGGCTGAATGAAATCTGAGAAAACGTGTTCAATCAATACGTGCATTTTAATCGCGAGAAGCGTAGGGCAAAAAACTGGTAAGGTCGCCAGTAGAGGTGTAAAAGGGTCGGATTTTCCCGGCCCTGCCCGGCCCGGCCTTAGTAAATTTTCTCTCTTAACACCTGGGCCGGGCCCTATAATTTTCTGACAATCTGAATTCGGTCCGGCGTCCGGCCCAGTCCTAAGTAAGAGAATTAAAAATTCTGTGGCCCGAGTCTGGCAAATCAAGGTTGCGTAGTGTACGAGGCTAGACTATGTCGATTGCTTGCACATGGCCAGCAGCACCGCAACCCAGTTAGTCTCTCGAAGACTCCCACGTAATAGTCAGTTTCTCATGATTCATTGTTACAACTGTAGTTTTTATTTATATATAAATTAGTCAACAAATCCGAGCCAGTGCTCACGAATACCATCTTTATATTATAAAACAGAATTTAACGTTTGGCATTTTTACATGGCGCGACAGAAACCAACATCATCATCAAAAATTTGAATGCTAGATTTATGACTTGTTTACCATGCTACAAAATATTTATTTTCCGTCATCAACATGACATGAACCTTCTACCTAAGAAAATTAAATGGGAATAGGCAGAATATTTATCGAAATAATTGAGATAACTATATTTTGTTCAGCTGAAGTGAATAAAGAATTTTATCACTTTTCCTGGTAAAGTGAGCTAATACGCTTCACCTTGGTGTGAGTGTGTACATCTCACACCAGCCCTTTGTCACATAAGTTTGTTAATTAATTTGCACCCAGAAATGATGAGAGGGGCAATGTGTTACATTTTCCCGAGAACAAAAAAATTAGCACACAATGTAAAGTGTTCTCATTTTGCATATATCCAGGCTCGGTTAATGTACGACACATCCCTTCAGTCAAATAAATTGCAAGGAAGTGAGATTCGAAAGGCGTCAACAGGATTGGTGATAGTTCTGGTCGCCTCACAATGCATGGTAGTTGGTTTCAATAGCTTTCTCTTTACTAGGTCCAGGTTTTGGGGTATCTTCCCAAGACCAAAAGCTATGCAATAAGGTCAATGATTTCTGAATAGAATCGACGACGTTTGACGATTCCCAACGCAAAGTGTAGTCCAGTGTGCGTGATTTAACGCAGAAATGAGAAGAAGAATGTGTTCAAATACGAGTTGACTAGATTTTCAGTGAAGCTTTATTCAGACAGAGAATTCGTTGCAGGCAGTAACATGAAAACGGAGGTTCTAGTACATATTAAGCATAATGTATAATAGCCTAGCGCTTGGGTTAAAAATTGGAATTTTCTCAACCAGCTGCGAATGTTAGGCCAACAGTTAGTTGGCCTCAAATAGAATAAGCGGCGAAAGCTGCGACACGTATAGCTGAGTAAGGTTCCGATCGGGTCGGGTTGATCGGGTCGGATTTCGGGTCGGATTGATTCGGGTCGGATAATTTCTGGTTTGA
>JAQFYE010005920.1:0-11363 GCA_034694305.1 Protaphorura glebata
CAGGTGGCATGACATTTCCTAAAAAAAGTGGCATTTAGAAAACCCTGGCACTCTCATTTCGTGGAGGCAAAAATATTAGTCATGAATAAAATTGTTTGGGCATGGACGCGGTAAGAATTGAACCCGACACCTCAAGCATAAAATATGCTCGAATTTCACTGCACACTGCAACTGCAACGCACCCTTCTATCTTATTCTCAGCACACGTGACTGGCACGGGTTCGAATCCTCCTTGGCACATTTACTCCAATATTTTTGACAAAAATGTTCTTTTAGAGGATTTTTTTGTATTTTTGATAAATTGCTCCATTTGTGTCACAATGTGGCAAATCCACTCAAAAGTTGCGCCCAGAATTTTATTTTTCCAAGGATAAGAAGTCAGAGTCAGTCCTTTCACCTATTATTACAAAAGTTCAAATTGCAATTTCCAATTAACGTCATTCGTCATGCCAAAATAGTCGAGGGTACTTCTTTACGACCGACTTTGAGATGAGAACCAGACAACTAATAATCGTTGTTATTGCATTTCCAATTTGCAAAGCCGCACCGATGATGATATGACCATGTCAGTCATAATAGCCATGTCTTGAAATATTTCGGCTTCGGCCACACATGATTTACGAACTCGTCAAGGTTATCTTGCGATAGCGACTTTTAGTCATAATTATATTTGGCAACTAATTCAAAATAATTTCACTTGCTATAATAAGCTATTTGTCCACTCGCTCTCAGTCATTGATAATCAGCCGATGCCGGACGTAGCGAAATGATAAGGGACACCATGACTAATAAATCATAAGTTGTCGTTGCCACGTACATAAGACCACGCGAGATGATTCCTGAAGATTTTATTGTGAATAAATCCTTGAAAGATTTGTTGGTTGAGGTTGAGACAGATGATGGGGGACCCGAAGTACTGATTGAGTGAGTGAATGAAAAATGTGATTGTTGGCAGTGGCAGTGCCAGTAGCCCACCCATGGGAAAATTCCTAGAGACGAGACGAAGATGAAACTTGATGAGATGCTGAATCATACAAAACCATGCTTGGCCAGGCCAGACCAAGGGAAAAAAACTCAGTCAGAACTCAGAAGGGGAAACGAAAGAACAAAACAGAAGAACCGAAGAAAAAGATTTTCATGTCTTTCTATTTCTATGTCCATGTCCTAGTCCCCGAAATTCTGTTTACCTACTGGTTTGTTCAACACATAATACAGTAGTTAAAATTGGGCCATGAATATCAGTTTACATTCTCAAAATTCTCACGTTGTCGTCGTCCTGGTCCCGGTCCTGGCCTGCACAATCTTTCCAATTAAAAAATACGAGTAGAGCCAAGCCAGATACCCGAATTTTTATTTCTTTTAAGTCGAAAATTATGAAAATGAACGAATTCTTGACTTCCTGACCTGAATTGATATAAAATAGGTGACTCTTCTCTAGAAAAGTTACTCTAGAGGCCCCATCGACCCAGATAATTAAACCAAGATCTCTGAAGACCGAGTACCGTGTGAATACCCAGCCGTACGAGGAATTGGGAAGTAAGCGTGCCAGGAATTGAACCCGGGGGTCCATTCCGTAGAAGTTGCTCTAGAGGCCCATCGACCCAAATAATAAGACTGAGATCTCTAAGGACCAAGTAATGTGCGAACACCCAGTCGTACAAGGAATTGGGAAGTAAACCAACCAGGAAGTTACTCCAGAGGCCGACAAATCTCCCGCTGACCAGGACATATGAATACGACAGTGTCTAAATTCGTCATCGCTATAAAATAAAATAGAAACCATAACCTGTAATAACCCTTTCCTGCATCCACATTGTCCTTGGAGGATTCATTTTCCAAACAGCCTTCAATTCCCCCTTCTGGTTCCTTAACCCTTACCTGGAATTAAATAATATGTGCTTGTAGTTATAGAACAGAACGGAACGTGAAGTTGAAACAACGCAGCCATGGCCATGGACAGGAGAAAAAAAGTGAAAAAGATCCTTCATTCCAAATTCCAATACATTACTGTACAGTACAGGAGCAGAAATTACCTTCACCGCAATGCACCGCACCGGATGAATACCAACGCCAGTTTTTCTAAACTTTTTATACGCGAGGGGAAAATGTCTAATGTAATTCAATTCAATTTCAATTTCAATTTCAATACACTTCAAAATGAGAAGAGTAATAAAAATGGCTCGGTTCAACTTCTAGGGCATTCAGTACCGGTAAAAGTTTACGGTAATACCACTACCTTCTTAATCGCGGGATTTGTCTCCTAAGGAACACACAGTCCTCACAGAAAAATGTAGCTTGTTGGATTTTGTTGCACTGATATATGATAGCCCTTGACCTTCTCAACAACTTTTGTGAAGGTACCACCCGAAAATATGCCAGTAATCGTAGGTCTTCCAGCCGAATTCAGCGGGTTCAAATTCGACTGGATATTTTAAGTCAACGCATTGAATTTTCACTAGAATTGAATGGAAAAGATTTCGGGTTGACAATTTTTGGACAACTTTGAACGCATTGAGGAACGGAAAGGCAAAAATAAACACATGTGGCACTGACAGTGGGAGTGCCAAAAATACGTAGCACATTTATTAAGTTATTCATGATTCCTGGTAGACTTCATGGCCTCAGACTCCCAGAATTTGTTGGCTAGGTTTTCTAGAACTTTTGGCATTTATTATTAGTCTGTGCGTCCTTTTGATTCCGCTAGCACGGCACTGGTATAAACTCACTGTATAAAGGCCAAGGCTTTCAAACTTGAAGTTTTAGTTCATGGCGAATTATTTTCAATCTGGTGTTTCATGGTAAAATTATGTGTGGGTCGAAATTACATCATCAAAAGTAGAACTACAACTACATAATTTACACAAGTGCTAATTCAAAATCCGACATGTGGAACCAATCTTGCTAAATATTACTAGCTGGTAAACTACCCGGGTTTTTTTCGGAACTAAACTAGGTAGGTATACGTATTATCGCGAAATCTCAGTGACTAATTTATAGTGATAGGCATAATGTTGGCGAAAATTCAATGCTGCGGCGTTTCTTACTGTTAATTGACACGTTGGCCCAATATTTCATCTTCTTACGGCCTTATGTCGAATTTGAGTGATAAGGCACCACCACACACCAAGGGCATGCTCTGTATCACGTACTCTCACAATAGAAGCTCACATCATATTTTTCTTGCAGCATTTTCTAGTTGGGTGATATGATTTCCTGGAATCGCACCATCTATTCTTTTGCTGCTCGTTAAAGAACAGTTATTGTGTCCACAACTTAACAACGCAGCGAGTTCATCAACTTGAAAAAATCCTTATTGTAAATATTTGAACGGCTTATAATTTTTTTTTTAAATTGTTTACACATGACTTGATTTGTATGCATTTTTGGTGCCTTTTTGTTGTGGGAGTAAGCAAGTCTTAAACGCGTCTGACCTTGTCCTTAAGGTAACAGGCCTTAGAAATTGTGAATTTAAATATGAATGGGTCATAATAGCAGGCAGTCCGAACCTCGTGTCTTTATATACCGTTTCCTACTATTGCTACTGATATTAAATGTGGAACCTAGGAGCCCTTACCTTGGATAGGACTGACAAATACATTTAACACCTTCCGGATTATCTTGTGTGATGTCAATTGTCAACAAAATGTACCGCGTACCAGCCATTTTAGCTGATATGATAAAAATAAAGCCCCTTTCATTTTTGTGAAAGTAAAATTTTTAAAGGAGAAGTGAGTAATAATTGGGTAAACAAGTAAAAGGCTTATGTCGGGTTATTTAAACTCGTTTTAAAAAGAAAAAAAGGGCCGGGCCGGGCGGAGGGGACCCTTAAATACTTAAAGTGATAAGCCAGACGATACATGGCAGGAAGGGATGTTTAAATAAATCATTCTTTAAATTTCTTCGTATACCTTCGACCGGTTCCATTCATTATTATGCAGGACGGTCCTTTAGTTTTTAACCATCCGGTTTTTTGAAATTCTATACAAAGTTAAGGGGATGTAAGGGCCATTAACGGCCACATAACTTATCCAAGTTAACCAGGCGTGTCTATGTGGTTCTCGTATGACCAGGGTTCGATTCCTCTATCTAACAATGTATGGGGTGTTTCCTGAACGAATTCTTGGCTCGTGGGGTGAATTGATATCAACGAGGTCACTTTTATCTAGAGAAGTCACTCTAGAGGCCCCATCAACCCAGATAATTAACAGAAGGTCTCTGAGGACAAGGAATTGGGAAGTGGGCCAACCAGGAATTGAACCTCGCATCTGTTGGGTTCAACTGACCCTTTGACCTCAAATGTCTCCCTATTTCTGATAATAAGTGACTATTTGAGACAAACGGCTTTATTTACAAAATAAAGGAAACTTGGGTATCGAGTGAGAACCCTTACTCTTATGACCGATCTGTATTTTATTATTTATTTAGCTTTCAAAGTGAACATCAACATTCTTGGAGTTTCTGGCCCTTTGCTTGCTGGTGTTTGATGTTAAGAAATGTACAAGGTGTCGAGTCACTACATAAACCGGCAGTTTGTTTTCAGTCTCAGTCAGTCTTGGGATTTTTTTCAAGGGTCCATCCATCGCGCATTGTCCGTATGTTGGTGGCATGAGAATCACTGCATGTTGTACTGAATTGTTCAACAAATATGAGAATGGCGTTTCTTCGAAGAAAATTCAATACGGCTACGTTCTTTTAGAGTATTGAATCTGGTCAATACATAAAAGAAGAGAATCGTCCAATTTTCCATTAAGCTGGAAAGGAAATTGGTTTTGGTTGCAACATATGGCTTCGGCTTCTTGTAAATTGTAAATGGCCCTCATGATTTACACATTTTCTTAGTCACGTTTGCGTCGGATCTCGAATTTAGGTCATTGCGTTATTATGGATACCTGCCCCAGGCGACCGGGCACGGCCGAATTGCGAATGGAGTTCGACCCCAAGGACTCACATGGTTTGGTCATCGGAGTTATTGTGTTCATTTCATTTTTTTGCTTCTCGTTATATAAATTATTCCTGTTTGACTGAAGACAATTTAGTCATGATTCATTTATTAGTGCGAGTACGAGTGTCCGAAGTTTTATATGAATATATTATTCCTTCAGAATTATTTTAAAATACTCCTCAGCATGAGGATTGTGTAATTCGAAAAGAACAATGCAATAATGGGCTAATGATAGACACCGTGTGTGGTCCAACATGCAGCTTTCGGACAACATCAGGTATATTGAAAAATATAACTTAATATTTGGATATTTCTCGTACAGGGTGGTTTATATACATATTTCTAGAGGTTTTTCATATGTATGATGAGGACTCAATTTCCCAGGACCGACATGATTTTTTTTCTTTACAGAGGTTTTTCTTAATTGGAGATTTTCCGTTCTTGGGATCCGTTCTTATCTTTGCACTGCGTACGCGTGTGTCTCGCCACCTTGCCAAATGCTCCTAAATTCGGGCAAACAAAATATATGTGTGAAATGTATATCTCAGTATTTGTTGTGCAATGTACGAGTAATACAGCCTGGGGCAGTGGTTGCTTATGTTAGTACCAATGTTTGAACAACCGTGACTTAAAATGCGTACATATTTTTCACGCATACGCGGATAATTCCAATTTCAACGATAATTCAAGGAATCAAATTAAGAAAATGAAGGGACGTGGTTTGGTGGCCTTACACCAGGCAGACTTGAAAAAATCGTCATCCCTTCTTGAAATCTAGTTTGAGTCAGAAAAAAATGTTTTGAACGGCTGATTTCCTTTTCCTTCCTTAATTTGAGCTTTTTGAGGGTCTCGAAGGACCAGAGAGTGCAGAGTACGTAGAAGTATGATAAGTGTCACGCATTTTTTGGAGCAATTTGGTTTCCTGTGAAGGATTCACATTAAACATTCGTGTAGCCCATCTGTTCTCCTCCTGCACGGTGGTTCGGGTTGGTTTCGTTGTCTCTAGCAAATGCAATAGCAATAGCAGTCCTAAAATTGAAGTGCCAGGATAGCTCAAAGCGCTTGTAACAGAAGCTAAAGAAAAAAATGCTTTAATGTGACCTAGTCCGGGTCCAATCCCTCAGAGCTCGGCTGGTATATCTACAAGTACAATGTGCTGGTCTGGTGGTTCTACCATATAAGGTAACGATTTGACATGAAAATCAAGTTTTGACCACTAAGAACACCTCACAGTCGTCATGACACAAAGCAGTCTGTTGGATTTGTCTGCATTTTTGAAATATTGTAGCCCTTGACATTCTAAACAACTTTTGTGAAGGTCTTACCCCGAAAAGTCTAAGCGTTCGGTGACCAGACCAGAGAAACACGCTGGCCAAATGTCATAGGAATCTGTGACGTATTGATGACGTCTCAAAATGTATTTGAACGGGGAAACAGTTAAACTTTATGGGGTAGAACCTTAACAAAAGTTGTTCAGGAGGTCAACGGCTACGAATGGAAAATGCCGCCAAATCCTCAGACCTACTTTTGTCATAAGGACTGTGTGGTGTTTTCCGAGTTGGGATAAAAATGAAATGGACTTGGATATTTTCTTTTGCAAAAAGGCATAAGGAAACCTTCAGTGACCACTGGAGGTCATCCGTCTGAGACGAAGTTATTAGAGTCGCAAGTGTACTTCACTAGATACTGTAAGCTGAAACGTGACATGGGTGTTGTGTCAAGTCGTCACCTTGTCAGAACTTATGTTACAAAGTAACTCGGTACGGTAACACACAGACCGACATTGGAAGGAACTACATAAGAAGGCTCAGAAAAAAACTCCATGTGCGCTGCTTACAGACCGTGAAAACAAGTGGTGGTTATCTCGAAAGTACTTTCGTTATCGTTCCTCACTTAAATAATGCGTTCACATGTAATGTGCAATGTAATTTTATATACTACTACATACTACTTCTGTACTCAGTTAGTTCGATATGTGGAGGGTCGGATTCCTTTGGGCTGACACTGTATGATGTAGTTACTTTAAGGAGATTATTCTCTACAAGAGGTTGTCCAATATCTAGAGATTACCTTTCCTACTCCAAATCGAAATCAAAATGGAATTTGTACGCCACATATATTAAAAATGTCAGGATTTCAGCGTTAGTGGGCGATATTATCCGGAACTGTTTTAATTATTCCTTGAAATATTCTAAACAACGAAAACCAGGTTGAGTAATCTAACTGTAACGGAAAGAATTTTTTCTTTTGAAGTCATGTTCTTCTAGAAATGTTAATGTTTCAGCCCATATGGATATTCAATCCGATTTTAATTAGGCTAGCCCGATTATCCTCAGGCTGGCCTGTTTGTACTCAGCCTAGCCCCACTTACAACAAGACTAGCCCAGGTATATCCGGGCTAGTCCAATTGTACTCTGAATGATGTACATGCCATACGAGACGTTTGGTTGGAAATTTGTGCAGATTGTAATGTCATAAGACTGCCAACTGTTGCCGAATAAGAGTGAGTAAGTCACAATTTTATGACCTGAAGATGGTCGAAACTGAAGATTGTCTTGAGGTATTTCTGGGCAGACAATCTCCGTATAACGACCAACCTTCGGATGTCGAGCAAGACCTGGTTGAGGTAAAAAAAATATCGCAAAATCTAAGTAAGTCTGACGAAATGTGTTACTTGCAGAAAATCCAAATTTTATTTGATCCAATTAAATCAAACAATAAATGCATTGAAAAAATATTTCATCACAAAACCAAATTTCACAAATAAAATAAATTCATATTAAATTCATAAATAAATACTGATCTATCGTAAATGACTGACTAGAAACCTGGACTCGAATACAAGCCTGGGATCAAAATAGAAACTAGATTACGGCACGGGATAAATTTTCAATAAAATAGCGTGCGTAGTCCGAAGTACCCAGTTTTCAATTAGAGAGTGGGCCCGGGTAAAGCCGAGTTTCGAATCGGTGATTTACAGTAATACGTATACTTAACATACTTTCAGTTATTGAATTTTGAAGAAAGAAGTGAAGAGATAGATGGAGTGAATGGTGAAGGTCCTGGGTGTTGCCGCGTTTCTTTGAATCGTAAGGTCGTCCTGATTACTGTTTAGGACACGCGCAGCATTTAGGTGGGGGATCGAACACACCATAGCTCCATTTGTTGAATCGCTTTTGTCTTGTCGCACGTGACTAATTTAAAGATACTTTCGAAAAATGTTAAACACCAATCTTTACCGTCAAATTTCGGCAGACTCATGATGTTACCATTTGTACCACTGAAATTCCATTTCTGATACTCATCAGTGTCAATGCATTTTAAATTGTTTGGAATGAGCCACTCCCAACACGGCCAGTCCTGGTGACATGAATGGTCCATGGTGACCGTGGTGAGTGTGTGCGTGTCTTTTCCTTCTCATCTCTCTTTCGACGGTTCGTGGCTGTTTTTACCTTCAATTCACCATACCTTTCGACGGTCGGTCAGTGTCTGTCTTTCACTGTGAACTCACTATATATCTTTCAACGGTCAGTGGCTGTCTTGCTTCGACTGAGATGCCTTTCGCATTTCACTTGCTTCCAAACTATAATTTATTGATTTTCAATGTTTTCAATAAAAAATTCAATACTCACAGTACACAGCAGCAGACGGACGATATGAGAGTAGGGAGAACTTCAAAAGTTGGAATTGAAATTGCAGAGAGTTTGAACAATAAGTCTTCCTAGACTGAGTACGTACACACAATGGTTTTATATAAGTTGAAAATTTGAAGCAGATTTCTCATAAATTTAAAAATTCTGTGATAACCACGTATTCAGCCTTTAGATTGAGTCCACCATCTATCATTTCTTCGTTCAGTTCTTTGTCTCGACGTAATTTTTGGATATCGTCTGTCTGGAAATTGGAATAAATATAAGGGAGATCATGTGTGATCCGATTTTGCTGGAAACCCACTCAACTCTCTGGAGGTGCAACTCATTGCATCAACGTCAATCATTTTATTCATTCTTTAATTTTGTCATGCCATACCTTTAGCTTATTGCTCACAAGGAGCCAAATTGCAATTCGCTTTATTGCTTCAGCAGTTTTTTGATCACTTTCCTTTCCCAAAAAATTGAACTGGATATTTTCTTGCGAAATTGAAGATCGAAATCGGATTTTATTTGGTTGACACCGTTTTTAGCGTATAATTAACATGTGCTATGGCTAACTTTAGAACTTTAGCTCTACCTTTAATTCCAACTGCTACGAGTTTTGGAATAAATGTTTTGCAACACTTCATTTTTAAGGAACATAAAATTGCAAGGTATTTTTGGCGTTTCATACACCTTGTCGTTCATAACATATTTTCGGTTTTCAAGTATTGATGTTGATGTAATTGATGGAAACTATAACTCACTCGACTCTTACAAAAAATGACCGTTAAATTGAGAGTAATCGGTTCAGTTTGGTTTAACCCGGTTATGCGGTAATTAGGCCGTTTTAACATACAATTACAATTTACAACGGATGAGATTATGATCGATTGTGCATTGTATCATCGGATGAACGAGGAAATATCCCAAGTGTAGCTTAGAAATGATAAAAAAACTTGTTATTCTTATCACCTAACATTTAGTTTAAACATCCTGGCATATGACCCTAGCGAATTGTTCGTCCGGATCAATTTTCTGACAACACTGATGAATGTTAACAGCAACTGCCCATGTTGTCCAGCCAAGCGAGCAAGAAACCACATTATCAATTCTGTCCAGGAGCAACGACTCTATATTTCCTTTTTCCGGGACGTGTTTCGGTGTTTATGGGCGATACATCGATTATGTGTACGTACGCCAGATATAACATACATATATGGCACACTTATGGATATATGGACAACTTTAACTTGACAACGTTTTCTTATTAGGTAAGCCCGTATTATCCAAGCAAAGAAGAACGAGTACATATGACATCAGTGGGTCAATAACGACATGACCTAAGCATTGCTGATTTGGGCAAAATATTCAACTCGAGTCACTTTCTACCTTCACTTTTTTTTGCACAGTATGTGTTTACCTGCTCGAGAAGCTGTCAAATTATCTCGTACCGAAGTATATTTGCGCACAGTCCATCGGCGGGAATCCGAGGAAGGAAAACTATAGTGAAATGATAAGGGGCTGCCTCTACCACTGCAATATTACAGACTGACTATTCGCTTTACAAAAATTTTTTATACGAAATCCCTTCTTTATATTTTAATGGAATCTGTGCGTCCAAAAATCCAGAAATTGTCGAATTACCATGGACATGACCTTATTCTCACGCTTTCCATCGCATCGTCTGATAAGAACCCAAATATTTACATTCACATGTGTTTTGAATTCTTACGTCGTTACCTATCCGGAGAATCCCTCAGATTTTATTACAGACCAACAAACAAATCCTTCCGTACATATGCTCAGTCAAAATGAACCCGAGCCTGTAGGAAGGAATCAAGGTTCCTTAGAATATGTAGTTAGCGCAGCGCAGCGCGTTGAGTGCTCTTCTTCAATTTCTAAACAAGACTAGTATGTATATGTGTCATGTGTATAAGAACTAGTAGTAAAAATCAAGAAAGTCCAGTAAAAAACAAAGAACACTCCGGTCATAAAAATAAACATAATGAGAGAAAAGGTTTTGCATTCCATTCAAGAAGTTAAGTTAAGAAAGGACGGACTAGATGTGTAATAAAGAGACTCATCACATGAAGGAATGGGTTCTTAGTTGTTGGCGGTGATAATCAATAAACACCTCTCTTCTTTTTTTTTACTCTCACAAAGATCTTCGTCTTTTTGTCTTCCTTAGAATTCGGCTCCAGGATGGTTACTAGCATTATTGGGTTGCCTGGCTGGATCATTCTTCAACAATGAGATGGCAAAGTGTTCGGGGTATACTTAGAGGGTCAGCCAGGAATTTAATCATAGCCCGGTTCATTTCAGCAAATATCTAATTTTGGGCACCCTGTCTTTTTTGGCGAACCACGCCTATCTTGGCTGACCAACTTTCTTAATGAACCCAGTGAAGAAAACTACAAAGATTTGGGTGAGACGACGCAATGCTCGGACATTAGTTAGGGTCATGCAAGGTCAAAGTTGATATTTGATTGAAATAAAGTCTGAGTGAGTGCCGAGAAATTTTGCCTGAATGTTTCGAATTATCGAATTGAATTTGAAGTTAATTTTTAAAATTTTGAAAGAATTTTTAGAAGATATCCTTCCCGAGATTATACGATGGGATGGAACTTTTTCACGTTAGATAATTTACGCTACTACATTCGCAAGCGGTCTCTGACTCAGGAATAAGATAACTAATATAATTTTTAGATAAGAATTGTCTAACTCTACATTTGCCATGCAGTGCTTAACTTGTTGTCTTGAAATCAATATTCATTAACCATAATGAT
>JAQFYE010005921.1:0-11362 GCA_034694305.1 Protaphorura glebata
AAACACATGGCTTACGCCGAAAAGTACATTACGCCTAGGAATCCATTATACCAAAATTATCTCAAACTTAGTAACTCAATATTCAACAGGCAATCTTTGTATGAAAGACGGCGACTGAATAAATATTGAAGTATAAAAAAAAAAACTAGATTAGTGTGGATATTGTTTGGACTTGTAGTTTCATGAGAATGTAACTCAGAAGTTTGAAACATTTCTTTAAAAACACATACTGAGCATTCGGATCATTAATCACTTTATATGAACATAGCACATAAAATTGACTTAATGTATAACTGCCTTGGACCAAGCCAACACAAAAAAGTGATAGTGACCTATTTCTGATATCGATTATTTGACGGTGTACCCTAGGATGTACAAGGGTCATAATCCGAAAGTACGTAACAAGGATCGCTGTCGTTGCATTTCTAGATATTTCTTCCTACTACTTACTAGGCAGGGAGGATTTACATTTCCTAGACCGAGTTCAAATCCATTCTCCACGAAAAATACCCCAATGTTTGAGTATAATGTCAATTATTGAAGTTTATTATATTTTTTTTAGATCAGTTCAATAGACGCGTTTATTTATTTTATTTAAGGTCTGAGCTATGATGAGGACAATATGCTTATTATTTCCCTAAAGTGGGGATTCCATATGACAGCTCATGTCTGCAATTTTCTGTAATAAATCCTGAAATGAATTCTGCAATGAAAACTCAACGCTAAAAATGGTAATTACACTAGCAATCGATTGCTTGAAATGGCTGAAATGACTCGAAATATAAAATTTCTGCAATCACGTGAGTCATTTCAAGTGTCGCGAGAAATTCATTTCATCTCTTTAGAGCAATTGCAGTAAAAATCTGTTGCAGGTGACGTCAGGGTGAATCAGCTGAAAAGTGAACTGAAAAGTAGAATTGAATATTTTGAATCTCCGACGCCACATTGTCGAATCGACTGAAATGCCAGAGAGCGATTTCACATCAGGGACCTGCAATCGCTGAAATGAGCCGGCAATCGTTCGAAACGTTTCAGCTTTTGTATTACACCTGAAACGCGACTTCTGAAATATTTCACAAATTCAATTAAGACTCATTTCAGCCGAAGTCGTTTCCAGTGCGTAATTGCAGCTAAATGCATGAGAATTGCATCTAGGTGCATGCCACCAGCAAATTACTGTCGGGTTCTAATTTGGAGTTGCAAATGCCACTGACTCTTTGACAGGAATTGCAGTTGCAGGTCACTTCTGCTATGTGGAATCACCACTTGATATTACAATGCTTGCTCAAACTAACTGGGGATACCATCTCCGCCTCAACTGGAACTACCCAACGTGCAGAAAAATCGAGATACGCGCCGATGTTTGACTATTCATTACATTTAGAATGTCAATTAATATGTGTATTCAAATTCTGGATATTAAATAAAAATGTATATCTCACTATTTTCGTGATGCCTATGAAACTTAAAGTTGAAGTAGTCACTCTGACTCTGACTACGTGCCTATAAAATCTATGACTCCCTGAAGTCGGAGTCAAGTGTTGGTATGAATTTTCAAACTCTGAAAATCAGTCTTCTTCACTTTTCTGGGAATGTTGGCCGCAAAAGGCCAATTTAGTTTCATTTTTCATTTCTAAAATATTTTTTAAATTTGTTCAACCGTTTAATCTTGACGTGCTATCAGTTTGAATTTTTTCATACGCGGAAGGTAAGTTTAAAATAATTATGGTTTATTTTTAGTGTCTGTTCTTAAATTATCCCGTCCCAAACAATCTTTGATCTTGTATTTTTTTAAACACGTTTAATTTTTTAAGAGGTTTTACTGAAGTCAGCAGTTATGAGTTTTCAGTGCTGATTAATTTTTATCCCTTGAATCGCACTTGGCTAGTTTATCCATTTCTGATTATTAATTGACATTTACCTAATGCTTTCATAATCACTGATTGGAAATGCTACAATTTTGTATTAGGTTTGAGTCCTGAACTCATTTTTTGCAAGGAATTTTGACCAATTTTATTTTAAAACTTGGTACGTATTTTATTTGCACACAACGCGGACGGTTTTGGAAAAGAACGTCAAACGTTACCTTTCAGCTTTATAAAATGCAATTTAATTAGAAATATTGACAATGGCAACCATCACATTTGAAACAAATACATTTGATTGTATGAGGCCAAAAGCCCAAATTGGATGAAATGATTGAGCTGTAAATTTAATTTAATTTCTGTAGAGAGCTCCCACTTAAATTGTGGAAAATAATAATATATAATTTTTAGAGGAACGACTCTTCCTCAGTATCTGGACGTAATTATCGGACAACCACCAAATTGGACGGCTAACGGACTTTTCCAGTCAAAATCCTCAGTCAGCCATGTCTTTGTCAAAACCTGCCCTCTCAAGGATTCCAATTTCAGGACCTTGGTCAAGAATTGAATGGCCAGATTGGAAATGGTCCACAGTTGCTTTTGGTGTTGCTCCATTCTTGTTAATTGGAGCTGGAGCCGGCTATTTTTATTGGAAAAAGAAGAAGTTGAGGACCAAGAAGGCTGGGGAGGGTGATGCTGATGGTAGTAGCAGTAACTTCAACCTTGACGTGAGTCATTTATTTTATTAGGTCCAAATAATTACCATTTTATAAACCTAGTAATTTGTGCCTCTAGTTACAACTACAAGGAAACCATTCTTCACGTGTAAACGAGATCTCATTTAGAAAAAGAGCCCGGGTCATTTACTGTGTACATAGAACAAATATGACGATAGAATTTTTACTTCACTGCCAGAAATATTTGAAATGTTCCATACTTTCAATCCAATTATCCCTGTCCTTCATATTCAACTGAAACATGATTTCATCTGCCAAATGGCCGATTGAAATAACTTGATAGTTCAGCTTGATCTGACCTCTGACATTTACATAAAAATGGTTTCCTTGTTTGATGTCTTAGACTCTCATTTTGAGAAAAACATATACAGAAGTCTAATTTTTGTTTTTCTTCCACAGACCTCTAAACCCTCACACATCCTTCTCAAAGAAACTGGCAATAACTACTTCAAAATGAACGACTATCCCCTTGCGTTAGAAAACTATAACGCTGCCATCAATGAAAAACCCCCAGGCCCTGAATTAGCCACACTTTACCAAAACCGAGCTGCCGTCTTCGAAAAACTCCAAGACTGGGTCCAAGTTATTCGAGAGTGCTCTGCAGCATTGGAACTGAATCCCACATACGTCAAAGCACTTCATCGGCGTGCTAAAGCTTACAAGGAGACTGGTTTCCACGAGGAAGCCCTCGAAGATGTGACCGGAGTCTGTATTTTGGAGTCTTTCCAACATGCAAGCAGTATCCAATTGGCTGACACGTTGCTTCAAGAAATCGGATTACAAGAAGCGGATAAATTGATCAAAGCACGAAAACCAGTCTCCCCTTCTGCTCATAATGTTGCCAGTTTCTTTCGTTCTTTTCATAATGATCCTACGAGCGTGGTTTGGAATAATGGGGCAGACGTTCCTAAGAAGGTCACGCACATGAACGGAGAATCAGAGCTAGGTGCTGGCGAAAAACCTGAATTGAAGTGAGTTAATTTTGTCATCCTGTTTATTCCAAAAGTAGTGACAACTTTTGACTTTTGGCATTGTTTACTTTTCTTTCCAGAGGCTACAAATTAGCAGTATCAAAACTTGCCTTGCACGAAGTAGAAGACGGCATTGAATTGTGTACCGATGAAATCAACTCTGTCGGTTCTAAATTTCTTCCAGAGGCTTACCTTCTCCGTGGAACTTTGCGTTTCTTGTGGGGTTATGGAGTTCAGACTTTGGAAGATTTTAATGCTGTCATAGCAAATGAGCGTGCTTCGGATGAGGTAATTTCAATTGACATTTTGTTTCTTAATCGTTTGTAATTCATTTAATTTTTTATTTGAACAGATGAAATCAGCTGCATGGATCAAGAAAGGCGTCTATTATTCTTACCTCCCTGATGAGGTGGACGCGACTAAAGAGTCGTATGGAATTTGTTTTGAGCAGGCCGAACGTTTGACACCAGCTAATGTTGATGTTTATCATCAACGTGGACAGGTAAGAAAACGAAAATATTCTAATATTTTTATTATAGTCTGCAAGTGAAATCTGTGCGTAGTAGTGACTATAGATTGATTTTACTGCATACGTGTATGTCTTAACAGTGATCACAATCCAAATTTTAAATTATTTCAGGTGCTCCTCATGAAGGGTCAAGTTGACGCAGCGTCCGTTGAAATTCAGCGTGGCAGTGAACTCGCCCCAGATTTTGCACTAGCCCCAACTTCCAAACTTTATTTACAATTCCGCATCGCTTGTATGACGGGTGACCAGTCTGGGATCAATGAATCAATCCGTGATTTTAACAAATGCCTTCGAAAATTCCCAAATTGCCCAGACATCTTTGGATTGTACGGTCAAATGCTCCTTGAGATTGATCGTTTACAAGAAGCTCAAGAACAATTTGATAAAGTCATTCAATTAGAACCTAACAATACTACGGTTGTTGTTCACAAGGCTATGTTGCAATATCGAATGACGAATGAGGCTTCGACAGCTCTGAAACTTTTACACGATGCATGCAAAATTGACGACAAGAGTGAATTTGTATATGAGACAATCGGGACATTGTCACTTCAAACTGGGGATTTGGATGAGGCTGCAAAATCTTTTGCCAAAGCATTACAATTGGCTAAAACACACCAAGAAATCCTCATGTTGAGTTCCATGAAGAAAGCGGCTGAGATTCAAGCCAAAGTGAGAGGGAAATTGGGGATGGGAATTCCTAAGACTGCTTGAGCGGGTGAGGACTTATTAGTAATATCAGTTGTTAGCATTTCTTAGGAAATATTCAAAATTCTCTTCACTGTCCTGTACCTACGATGTATCTGTGTGAAACGAAGATTTTTGAAATATATATAATGATATGAATATGAGAAATGAGAATGATTGTTGTGATTTCCCCGTCGAAATCGAATTTGATTTTTACTGTTAAACTGCCATATTGACAAGTGCGTATTGACATGTACATATTTAAAAAAAATGATGGAAACGTACTGTTGTTTCACATATTTTCAGGTACCTCCACGTTTACTCTCATGTACCTATGCACTACGTAGATTTATTTAGTCAATTCTAATGATAAGACGAATTATTGTTGAGTTTATATAAATTGAAAATAAATAGCAAAGTATTTGAGGAGATTTGGGTTATTATTTGTTAGTCCTAGTACTGAAACTGAGTCAACTACATACTGAACAACAAATTTTAAATTTCAACACAATTCGGATTTTCTGAAAACCTACGTGCTTGTTATACAAACTCCTTATGCGCTTTCTTCAGCAGTTTGGAGTCAGAAATGAAGTGGACACGAACTCATTGATTCACAATTTATTTCTCTTTATTGAACCAATAACTCTTAATTAACTAGTTAATTTAATCATTAAGTCATTTCAATCTAAATAACAGGTATACTGTATAATACTGTTTTTGAACGCGTACGTAACGTCTACACAAACTATACATACAGCGCAGCTACCAAATCCACGCACGCATGCATGCACGAGTATCATGATTTTGATTTTGAGTCAATAATGGAGTTTTTTCATTTATTCCGAATTCCAATCCAGTCATCCAACTTTTCAAAATTCAACACAACACTTTAACATTCATCCAAAGAATTTCCATAACCCCAGACATGTAAATGTCTAGACTATGGATTAATGAACGAATTGAGCTAATCCAATTGCAAACTTACATTTTCAACTAATTAATGCATGAGCACAAGGAACACAGTGAAAGATTAAATTGAAGCTAATTAAAAAGTCAATACACATAATTTGAAATGCCACATGGTAATTTATAACGTGAACGGCATTCGTATTGCTGAACATGATTGCCACACCCTGTCCAAAGTTCACTTTTGTTTTAAATAATTATTCATTCGTTAGCTCTGTGGTGCAAATTGTATGGTAATATTTAGAAACCAACATTAGCTCAACAATTGTAAATCAAATCTATCCGTTTTCCTTCTGAATATTTACTTGAACTAAATTGTCCATTTTGAATACATTTCAATCACTTTATGAAATCGTAATTATCACAAACCGGAAAGAAACAAGCAACAATTGATTAATTCTTGATAAAATGATGGATACTATTCCCATTCCATTCAACGCACCCATCCTTTCCAAAAAAATTAAAACAGATTTGGCCACTCATAATTTCATGATTGCGATTGGTTTATGTAATTGTTACAGTTTGACTTTGACATTTTTTGTGTAACATTCGTTTGTTGTCTGTTGTGTTTGTATTTTATGCGGTAACTCCAACTAATTAATTAGTGGAATTTTCTATACTTTGCTTCATTTCACGCGTACATTAGCATACAACATATTCGTAACTTTCTATTTAATATCCCAACTTTTATCCACCCATTGTAATTTTGATGATCTTTCTTGGAAATATTGCGAAACTGCAACCATTCGTTTCAACTCAATATGGAACAAGGTTGACAGTCGACAGTACACAGGGAAATGCAAATGCATTCGCACACGCACATTAACCTGGAGTCATACTTATAGCGTATTTTTATTATTTTTAGAAAACATTAATTATATAACGTACAGAGCAGAACATAGCATGGCAGAAACACACACACACAAATTTTCCATTTTCCTTTCCCCAATTATTATATGACAATACTATTCATTGAGCAATGGGTAAAAGTATTTTCATGTATGGACTCCAATAGTGAATCAGGTCAATCCATCCATAACAGTTTGTGACGTTTTAACATCAGGTAACTCCCACCAATTTGAATTTTTTTAAAAAAATTAATGGAATTGGTAAATAAATGTAAAGATCGTAGAGTTAGAAATTTTAGATTCATTTTCTTTTGTCATCCAACTTAAGAAAATACTAAAATTTACACCTCTACGGTCGACTTGGTACTTTCATCAGGGAAAGTTGAGTTTTATTTTGTATTTCACTTTCACCGCACTTTCACCCATAGAAAGTTGAACCACAGCGATTTAAATTGGCGGTTGTGTTGCTTGCTCTGTAACTACAAATTCTGTTGAAGTGATAAATAATTTATCACTTTGAAAATTTGAATCAAAGCTTCGGGAATATTAATTTAATTAATATTCCCGAAGCTTTTATTCAAATTTTCGTATGGTGAGTACAAGTGAAATACAAACCTGCGTTAAAAAATGACGAAATAATAATCGGAAATTTACTCGCACGCTCCTGGCGATTTGTTTGTAATTCTTTAAAAATAAGAAACCTCATTAGTATATAAAATTTAAGTTCGATGTATAGAGTAAGTCATAGTGAAAGTAGGGCTAGAAACGTACACGTAAATTGACACCTTATATTTTATAAGCAATGCAAGCAAAAAATCACACTCCTACGTTTGACATTTAAGACAATGTGGAAAACATTTGGAGAATTTCAACACTCACTTCAAAATTTTGTAAAGAAGATTAGCGAATGGAGCAAGGAAATTAAGAAAAACAGACACACAGGCTTAAAGCACAATAACAGTAATGATTTACTTAAAGCTATACCGTGACGGGGACCGTGACCGTGATTGAGAAACTTATTTGGCAATAAGAATGCAACTGGGATGAATTATGAACATACATAAAATTCACCTTCACCCATTAATTATTTTTTGTAATCCCTTAATTAATTGATACTAAAGCGTAATGAGCGAACGTGCATGCCAATGCCATGCAATTTAACCATAGCATCGCTTGACCCCACCAGGGGCTCGCGATATTTTTGAGTTTTAAATAGGAAACAACCATTTGGTAAGTGATTGGAGCATATTGTATTTTAAAATTTTAGTTAATTCCCGTAATTAGTAAAGCATTCAATCATTCATACAAGCACCCTCTAGTCGTAAGTATTAATTTGAGTGAAACCAATTTCATTTCATTTCCTTACTAACTCGTCGTCGTTTTACATATGCATTATGCATTACATTTCTCTAGGAAAATTAAGTAATTAATTTTAATCAATACATATTATGTATGTATAGTATATAACAATGAGCGTATGTTTTTTTCAGGGTCATGGGGTATGTTGTGAATTTCATGTAATAGGATTATTTGTAGAGTTACTTAAACGTAGCTTTAATACTTTTTATTCATTAGGGTTTTTCGACAGTGATTATTAAACAGTTGTTTTCTTATTTGGGGTTAATTAGCGAGGTGGGCGCGGAAGGGTAGTTGAAGTCCCAGAAGGGCCTGGTTTTGGTTGTGGGGTTGACTCAGATTGGGTCGACGAAAGGGATTGTGAATCCATTTTTCTGGGGAGTGTTGTTGAGCAGAATCCTTCATCTCGGGGCTTCCAAATTGGTGAACCTGGGAGATGATACAAATATCAATTTAGTTAAATTTTGTTAATACGTTAATAAATTAGTTTATTTAATGCGTGGATTAGGGACCAATTATTTCCTATGTCATGTGCATATTTCTTTAAAATGTCGGGGTCAACTTTCTCCACCTTTATACCACAACTAAGAGAGCCGGACAAAATTACGGTGAAGTGTAAATGAATTGGAAAAATCTGTGAGGATTGAATTAGACAATGGTTAAGCGGACACGGCTGATTCTCTTTAAATCTTGTGGAATACATAAAAATTCAGGTAACTACCCACATAATAAATCAGCTCATATATCCATCCAACACTCTAATCTCTACAAAACTCGCCTGGAACTAACCTATAAATGTGTTAAAACATAATGATTTTGACTTTTAGTGGAATAATCGGCAGACATTTTTTAAAACAAAGGTTCCTTTAATCAGTCGATCTTTCGGACGCAATTTGCTTCCTTCTTCAGGACATAAACTTTTAGCATAAATTTTACGATTTTAAAACATTTTGAACATTAAAACAAATGAGAGGCGTTTCATCAATTTTTTATTCAGTCCGAACCTCGAGACTCAATCAAGACTTCGATATCCTTAGTTAGTTAGTATTTATATTTTAAGAAAATCAGTGCAATCAACGTGCTTTGCTTTCTGTATTAATTACTACTGATTTTGACCGAACAGATAAACCTGATGAAATGTTTTTTAGCCTTGAGACTTATCAGAGTCAGTAGTGCGAAAGTGATCTGAATATAGCTTCAATCATTTGCATATGAACGGACAGTTCACGAACTTAACCTTGTAATAAAACCCGGGTCTCTAATAGAGTCGGGACACTTTCTCTATTTTCTCCGTGCAATCTTTTGGAGAAAGTAAAGAAAACGACTGATATAGAGACCAATTTTGCGAAGACAACCCTGGAGTTGTAGAAGTTTTGCGGTAGCCACTTCTCAAAAAGAAAGGTCGAAAAATTAACAGCAAACTACTTTTGTTGCGAGATATGAGAACCTCTTTTAGCGTTTATCTCACTGGTAGGGAGATTTTGCATTAGATTTTTTCTAAAAGATTTGATGTCGGATTTTCGATACCCCGGTCCCTAGTACTTACTTGGTTCAGGTAAGGGTGGGGCGGCTGAGAATTTGGCGGGGGTTGAAGAGGCTTGAATAAGTTTGGCGGCGGAACCTGTAGAACCCGCCGATAAGGTTGAGGTTGTACTGAGCGTAAGGTGATTCGGAGTATTCCCAAGCATTCCTTTCATTCGTGGCATTGTCGTTGAGCCGCTTGGAATCGGACGCCCCGCCCCCATCACGTCCCTACTTGTTTCCCCGCCTTCTTCAGAATCTGTCTCTTTCCCGCCCCCGCCGCGGGTAATCGTGACAGCCCCTGAACTTGTCCCACTTCCTCCACCTTCTTGCTGGGCCATTCCTCTACCTCTGGTCCGAAAACCCGCCGATGAACTGTCAGAACTTTCTTGAGACCTCAGCCGGGCAAGTCCCAATTCTAGATTTCCGGCCGAATGCCGCTGTGGTGGTTTTGGCGGTTTCTTCCTCCCTGAAAGGTAAAATCCAATACGAATATTAATATCATTATCGAGCTCAAAATAAAATGTTTAGCGCAATATTTCTCTCCGGTCAATTTTCTTCTGGCTGGCTAACTTTCCAATTCTTTACATATACGGTTTCACTTACAAAAAGCCGGATGTCAATTAATGGGCGCATAATTATGATCACTTTCACCAATGCAGTAGGGGTACCTTCCATAGACCAAATGGAAACTCAATAAGAAATATACCGTATTTACTCCATTAGAACCCCGGGGTTCTATTAAAAATCCAAAATCCGATTTCTTCACTTCTTCATTGGGGTGCATGGAGAAAGTAGGGGAAAGTACCCAGGTTGTAATGGAGACCGGGTTCTAATAGAGACCGGGTCCTATCAGAGTAAATACGGTACGTATATATTTTGCGATACCCTACAGCGACTAACAATTAGTGAGAGCACATGAAATATGTGTTTTTTGTAGTTTTTATTCCAATTTTGTTGAATACTCGGATCCTCGCACTATTCTCAGAAGTTCTGATCGTTTGATTTTGTCGTGACTGGTTTGCTTTGAGATACAGCTTTTATGGATTGAATGTCTGATGAAAAGAGGTGAGTGGAAATGAAAAGGTGGTTATTTGCTCGTGTCAAGAGCTAAGTCAAGAGACTTGACTTCTAGGGATTGATGAAATTGCTTTGCTTTTCCTTTCCCTGCCGGGCCCTGTCTACAATCCAAAATCAAAATCTTCAACCATTCTCTTTCATCTTCCTTGGGTTTCGATGGTGCTCGGGGCGACCGGTACTACTGCTACTAACTACTCCGCGCATTCCCTTGTGGTTGCTCAAAATGCTATTCGGGAGGTATTTTAGTCAAAGTAGCAATTTTCTCGCGAAACATCAATTTCACGGACTTTCCACGTATTTTGTAAATCGCTTTTATTACGGTCTAGAATTTCAGTTTGCACTGTTGTCAACATCCGAACCAGCATTCCCAACAAGGTAATAATAAGACGTTTTCACGCAGTCAAAATGAGTAAAGGAGACAATTTCCGAGGCCAAAAAGAGTAATTGATGCCACAGTTATGAAATGTACCTTATCAAATATTGTAGTCACCTGAACAAATATTTTCTACGAGAACCATAACTACCATAAGTATATTGTTAAACTTACATATGAATGAGTTAAAATCAACATGTGATCGAAGATTGTGGTTTTGAAAAAGTATTCAAGCTCTAATGCTTAAAAACTGAGCTTATTGTCATAGTCAGCTCGACAAAAATATCGCCATCGGCTCAAAAGATTATTTAGTTCGTTCTCTTATCAAGACAATAAATTACTAGAGATAAAGATATACATATGTTAGGCTCAAACCCCGAAAACGGCCATTGGCCGAATAAAACGACCATACCTAGGTGTGGCATTTGA
>JAQFYE010005922.1:0-11362 GCA_034694305.1 Protaphorura glebata
CAGGAAAATTCTCTGTAAAAATTAACCACCTTTGAATGGGCCTTTGGTCATATCAAATAAATTCTCTTCATTCAAAAACGCCATAACAACCTTACCGGATATAGGAATGTATGAGAAGTGAAATTCTATAACGGCTCTCCGGTACGGTCGATTAAAAAACTCTTTTGATCAAAAATATTTTCCAATCAATCCATTTATACGATAATATGCTGAAGAAATATTAACTCGACTATAACATTTGTAAATGAACAACAAATTGTTCGTCGATTCGAACACACCCTGAATAAGGTCAATAAAGTGTGGGTGGACATGTGGACATCGTACCGCCGCCACCAGCGCTTAGCATTGATTCTATTTGATTCTTTACTAAAGTGGTTTTCCCGATGCCAGACGCACCCTGATGCATTTAAAATGGCTTAATTCAGTAGCACACACAAATATACTAATCAACCCCAATTAAGAATTTTTAAATTTCTAATTGCCTGTTCCAGTATTCAAAAAGGAATATTCACACCAAAAAGCAGAATACTGATTAATCGAAATCGGTAATATTGAATTAATTTTTCAACCTTGCTCCGTGCTTAGTTTTGTAGTTCCTTCCGAATATACTGCTCAAGCCTATGAGACAATCATTTGGCCGATGTATATCGTTGTTAGGTTATCGCGGTAATAAGTATTATTTGACAATTAATTTAAATGGATTGATTTTTTCAGAAAAGAAGCAGAAAAGTAAGTCGAGGAATCAAAGACGTAAAGAAAATTTCAAAAAGAAAAAGCTAGTCGCTGCAGTTTCGAATAATAGCTGTGGATTGATAGTCGGTTCGGCAATTGAAGGAACGTGGCCTCCAACAAAATTACCAATGGATCTCAGAAATCTCAAAATGCTAGTGGATTGAATACAAAAAAGCAAGAGAATCAAAATCAAAATGGGGCTGGAAATGGGGCTGGAACTCCATCAACTGCGCCAGTCAAAGACGGCCCGGCTAAAGCGAAGAAGGCCCGTTCTAAGAAAAGTGGTCCTGAGAGCAGCAGTCGTAAAGATTACCGGAAAGTCATAACAGTGTACCAATGCGGAAACGAGGGTTGCAGGAAAATTTGGAATTCTGTCCATGGTTGGAGCCAATTTTCTGGCTTGAATTGTGAGAACTGCAATGGTAAAGCCAAAGTGACGAACATGGTCGAAGGAGTAAGTAACACTCCTGTCAGGGGTTAAACCCTGCCAAAATCATCTTCCGGTAAATATAAGATCAAGAAGTCAGTTGTGTGTTACACTGAACATGTAAGGTAATGTAGTCTGATACGGAGACTTAAAAGGTCTGCAAAACTAGTTTGCATGTTCACAAATATCTTCGATGAATATTATTAGAACCTGGAACCAGTGTTTTCTAAGTATAAGTTTGGCGAACTAACAGTTTGTTATTCAGTCGTACCATCAGACTCACGAGTCTAACATCTACTCTAAAGAGCCCAGACTTCGGTCAGAGGCAAAAAACTTTAGTCCAACATCAGACTCTAAATCTCCTGCAGGGATTTCATCTACTTAAATCTGTAACTTGTATGCACAATACCAAATACAAATTAAATGAACCAACTTCAGTCTAATCATTCAGTCTAATTATTATCACACCCCACATATCTGTCTTTGGATCCTCACATTCAAAGATTAGTAATTTGACTACAACGAACCCTGTACTGGAAGTTGAGGACTTCCTTATTACTTTAAAGGGAGCGAGGCCTCACAACTCCCAAGTTATTTGTTACCGGACCGTCAGAAATCAGAATGGTGAATTCATTAAACCTTTGTTCACCTCCAGATGATAATGGTAGAGGACTTCCGGTGCACCAGGAACGGCTGTACTAATTCATGGAATATGCCTCATTATCCAGAGATCCTCAATCCAGACTGTGAGTGTGATGAGTGTGGATTCTTTGTTCTCTCGGGTGGAGTGCAAGAGAGGGTAAGTTTGTGTAATTTAGGAAACCTTTTATTTTGTAAATGATCTGAAAATTCTACTCCTTTCGAGAAATTGAAAAGTTTACTATTCATTCAACATGAATCAATAAAAATCAGCAATACTTACCAAATCAAAACCAGATGTCAGTAGTTTAGAAAAAGTTTATAAGTCCAATTTTTTACTAAATTCGGATATAAGGTAACGACCGACTTGCCTACTTGCCTACTGTGGGTGGGCAGTCTTGAAATATCAATATCGCGTGTATGACCGTAAAGTTTTATAGATGGGCATTGACTCAGCGTTAACTCGTGCACCTCCATTCTGCATTACAAATAGGGTTGTAAAGGGTAAATACCCGCGGGTATATACCCATGTAAATACCCGGGTGCTTTGAATTTGTACCCGGTGGGTATTTATTTGTACACAAAAAAAACTAAAATTTAACACAATGTAGACCACACATTTTTGAATTAGTGAAAAGTGGTCTCGTAATTGTACAGCTTAGCTTTTGCAATTTATGATAATTACAGAATTGTGGAAAATTGTAAACTTTTAACAATTTATGTATCCTACCGCCCCACTATAAGTAAACACCCGGGTATTTACCCAGGGTATATACCCAAAAAATAAATACCCGGAAATTTTACAACCCTAATTACAACACGGTTCGACCGCAAGTGACGGAATTAAATGATATTACTGTTTTTTCTTCTCAAATAGTTTGGTCGGCATTTTTGGATCACTTGTAAGCATTGTGGCGAAGAATGGGAAGAAGTCAGCATGAAGGGAGACTACACCCAAAGATGCAAGAAATGCAATAATCCTGGCACTAAAAAGGGAACACGCACGCAGGTACAATCGGTCTTCGTAAAATGAACGAATGAATTTATTACTTGGATATGCAGGTCTTATATGTACGCATGAATGACAGCCTTTGCATTCCGTCAGACTATTCAGGGTTGTTCAAAACAAGTGGACCGTATTATGATAAGGAATCTCAAGAAAGTCGTCACAAAATGATGACACCAAATTTTAATTTAAACTCAAGTCAGTACAACAATGAATTGAAGAAGACGTAGTCAGTTAGTCAACCTCTTTGTATTCAGCTCAAAAAACTTTTCCTTCGTGTTTGCAATTTTAAGTAGAGGAATGAGGAGTATGAAATTAAATCGCTCAATTCGACGAGAATTGCTTTCATTAAGAGCTGGACTTTGGAACAGCGTTTTTCACGAGTCTGTGAGGCGTTCTGATCTCTATTGGTAGATTCAATGTTAGGCTTCAGGTGACCGTTTGTCTATCGGTATTCAGAATTAGGAGTTCCGCACGTTCTGCGGAGGTTTTAATTCCAAAGCATTGCGATCATAGAACTTTAGTAATTGACGCAATCGGTGACGAGACGTCTCCATACAATTGAAATAACTCCGTCCTTCATGTTATTCTTTTTAATTTTAACAATCTTCAAATTAATTGTGATATCGAATTGTTCAATAGAGTGGGAGCGAGATGTACGCACGTCGGCGAGGTGGTGGTGGTGATGGACACGATATCCAAGGTTGCGATATGTGTCAAAAACTTATTCGTGACCGCGTTGCAAGTTCTTGCATTCCGAAGCGTCGAGTGGTCATCCAAGAAGTGATTGAGAATGGCGTGGCAACAGAATAAACGCAGATCACGAGTCAGAATTCCTGTACTGAGATTGTATTGCAACCAGCAAAGCTTGGATAGCTGACAGACTTGGCCATCGTCTTATAATTTTTTAATTATTTATTTTACTTAACAGTTCTTTCTCTTCAATTTAACTTCAAATGGATTCTTATACTTCGGTTCCTATGATTTTTTGTCTACGATTTCGGGAAAGTGAGATACGGTGTAAACTATTATATAATATTTTAGTTTCGCATTTCGCGTACGCTATATTTCTGCACGACTGTCTGCGCAATATTAATAAAGTACAGGTTTTGTGTTCGAGCAAATATTTTATCAGCCAAATTGTCTTTCTTTTTCTCTCTTCGCTTCGCATTTTTAAATAAGTTTTGGCGACATCCTACAGGGTGACCAATGTGTATTGCATCCCCCCTCTATCTCAAGAGCCACAATAGATACAATATACATTTAGATCTCATTACCTCCCAGTGCGGCTCAGGCTCAGTAAAGAATGAAGCTTCCAATTCATGTTAAAAATTGTATAAAATCGTATAAAAAGTGTATAAAAAGTCTCCGACCTAGGACTTGCGACTAAAAAGTTTACTCAGTGAGATTTAGGTCATTCTTAAAAGTAAGTGCGAATTAGCGAATTTCTAAGAATTAATTTTTTCTGGAAAATTTGGTATTTCATGTAAGGCTTTTCCTACTTTACATTAAAAGTTAAAGCTAAAGTTACTGTTATATTCATTTAACCCTCATCAAATTCCTATTCGCAATTTATCATTTAATAATTTCTGGCTTGTAGGCCTGAAGTGAGATCAGTGAGTCGGCTCTTCTCTACAGAAGTTATCCGAGACCCCCCCCCATCGACCCAGATAATTAACCTGATATTTCTTGGTAGGCCAAAGTACAGTGCGAAGACCCAGTCATACAAGGACTTTCTCATGATGAACTTTGACCTGAATTTCTGGATTTGCCATTAAAAACTAAAAGACCCTACTTAATGTAGTGCTCGTCGTAATCTGTTCCTGCCGCGAATAAGTCATGCAGGACGACCAGTAAAAAATTTTCTACACATAAACACATAATGAGTGAGTCTGGCGGTTTAATATGACAGGCTGATTGTTAGTTAATTTTGAGTTACATCCTTCATCCTTAAAGAAACTAGAGTTTGGATTAGTCGTTGAAACAATTTCTTTGAGATATGCTTTAATCAAATCATACGAATTTGATGAAATCAAATACCCTTTATGACTGTCCACATGTTATGTTTTTTCAAAAATGCATAAATCGGTACGACATTCCCCATAAAACGTGTGTATCCAGTAAAACCAGGGGCCATGTTTGTTAGCCATTCCGCCTTTCCATGAAGAACAGTGGACCGCGCAGAGTAAGTTTCTCAAGGCTATTAAAATATAATAATCTACTCAAGGATACTAAAATATAATCTAATATGTACAAATTATGACAATAGTACATTTTGTATTTGTCAAAACTTGGTTGATCAATGAGAGGAAGACGTACTCAACGAGAATACCAATGATATGGGCAAGTTTGGTGTCATCCAAAGAAGATCTTCCCCTGGCAACGATGTGCCACAAGGCATTGACGACGGATGCATTGAAACGTTTGTTCAATGATATCGGTTGGTTCAACTCTTTTCTAGAAATTTGAATTGTAAATGAGTAAATGCAAAAGTGACAGATCAACGCTCTGACTCGCAGCCTGTATTCAAGACATTTACTTAAAAGAGGGTAGACAGTTCATATACCCCGTTGGGTCTATATCCCACAATTTTGTGGAAGTTCATACGATTTCAAAATTTTCTCTGATGTTTCTGAAGGCTACCTCTCAACATTGACACTAAATGAAAAACGCCGGAAACAGCATTCATTTTAACACATCTCTAGATTTTCTTTCAAAATTTCTAAAGATAGGCCAAAAGAAAGTACTTCATTTGTGCAGACGACTTTTACGGGATCCCAATCGGTGTGAAAAAGTGTATGACGGGCATGGATGATAGAGTATCATGACGCGTCTGGTTCCCTTATTAGTACGCGCCGTGCGCCAAAAATTTGATGAATTTAAGATTGTCAGTTTAAGTTCATGCTTAGTGCATACCAAAGAACTTACGGGAACTCAAAATCTTGATGAAAAAAATTATATTAAATTTTTTCAAAATCTTCTGTAATCCATCTAATGGGAATCTCTCAACATTGACGCAAATCGAAAAACGGCGGAAACAGCATGCATTTTTACACACGATTTCATTTTTTTCAAAGGGTTTTTTTTAATCAAATTTTCGAATTTGGACCAAAAAAAGTACTTCATTTGTATACGCAACTTTTAACTGTTTTCGCGTCACGGGATCCAAAATGAACCGATCCCAATCCTCCAATTTTCAGACGAAATATTCGATTGTACGATATTGAAACTTATTGGATAGGATCGGATTGGATGTAATTTTATTTGAGTCATCATGCAATTATCATAGCTCACACAACGTAAACATCAAGAATGAAACACTGAATTATCAGTAAGTGAAATCGAATCCGACCGTAACTAAATTACTTTAAACAAGAAGAGAAGATAATACTCAATCAATAGCTTAATTTAATGAAGTTTAGGACTGAATTTGACGCCAAGAATATGGCACTTGTGATTGTCCCCAAGATTTCTGCACGAGCCCAACCATAAGTATTGCAGTGAAAAACAAATACAATTTTATTTCTTTTCCTTATTTGATTTCTTGCACGACTAGACGGAAAATAATGTTGATCGAATTATTTGTCATACCGCTGTGCTGAAGAGATGACAACGGCAATATAATTTGAGACTTGGATCAATCAAATCGAGACTTGGATCAATCAAAAAGATTTCGAGATTTTTGGTCAATCAGACTTTGGAACCTTTCTGGACAATCTTGAAAAACATATGGGACGGTAGGGATCAATGTTCATCAACCTCATCAATTCTTCAACTTTACAATATCAACTTTACGGACGTGCTCTTCACTCACTGCCTTTCTCACTGGGAAACACGCGCAGCCACGCACACTCTTACGGGTGCCGGTGCTCTGCTACTTGAGTTACCCTATAGATCAAGAGATAAAAAGCCACCATTTGCTTTTTTATTCCATCTACGTGCAATTCAGTACAAATATTACAAAAATCTCACATAATTCAATCAAACAAAGTTTCACCGCATCAATTATCAACAGACACTAACACCAATTATATGGGACCTATATTTTAACAGTGATGATTGAATTTGAGATTGAAATTAATTAATTGATCTGGGTTAAAGTCGTTCAAGTGCAGAGTGAAACAATCCACAACATTTTTACCACTGGGGACTATTCCTTCAACAATCAATCTATAATGCCAAAGTGAGCACGCTGGAGATTCGGAGGATTCGAGATAATCCTGTATAAAGTGGAGGAGCTGGATCAATGCGCAAATTGGAGTAACTGGAGATTCGGAAAATTCGAGACAATCCTGTATAATTTGGAGTAGCAGGATCAATGCGCAAATTGGAGAAACTGGAGCCGGTTCGAGAACAAAATTCTGGATCAATGCTCAAATTGGAGAGTTCGGAGAGTTCGAGATAATCTTGCACAATTCGGAGAAGCTGTACAACGCAATCATCAAGAAGTAAAGAACTTAATTTTACTGATTACGATATGGTGTGGAATAGTGAGTCTGTTCTAAACTCAAGTGATTCAGATGACAGTGATAATGTCAGTGATAATGGCCTCCTTTTAGAAAGGGCTGAAGCATTGACTGAAATTCATAAAATCCTTGATTCGGTTCCTGACACAAATGTATTAATTTTAGATGAAACTGAGGATCGTAAAATTTTAAGACGTTTTGAAATTATAGCATATGACATTTGGGTAAGGATTATTTGTCAGAATTAAATAATCATGATTTGCGGGTCTGTCAAAACTGTGATGAAGAGATACTGAGTTATGGTTGTATAATTCCTTACAAGGATCAAAGATACACATTTTATATTAAGGATTGTGTGGAGGATATGATAGAAGTTAAAAATTTTGGTATGCTGCAATGTATATATTGTTTTAATTATTATCATAGACGAAATTGTTCGCTTTCCATGAAAGATGAGGCATATTGGACTTTTACTAAAAACAGGTCATTTACCTGTGCATTATGTGTCCCTATTTTTAAGCCTAAGAAAAATGTTCAGAGACAGTGTAATTTCCTCGTGAATGCTTTCATTGAAAAATTATTCTGTATCTATGGCATAGTGCTGATCGGTATTCCCCAGCTCTCAGAGTATTAGAGGAAAAAGATTTTAAGATTTTAAAATAAGCTTTATGTCTTGCATAGAAGCTTTTATGCTCCCTCGTAATCCAGATGACAGTAGTATTGATGAAAGCATAAATCCAGAGTTGGAAGTAATACTTGAGGGTGTTTATAAAATTCTAGAAACGGCCCCAGATACAAATGCTAGTTGCTAAAAAAAATTGCTAGTACTTGATGGGTCAGAGAATAAAGTTACTAAATACCTGTTGGAAAAACTCGTAGAGTTCATAGAAGATGGTGAATTTACATGTTATCTTGATTATCATGATAATCTAGAATGTTATAACTGCAATAAAATGGTGCTGAGTTATGGCTACGATATACTTTACAAAGAGGAAAGATATCATTTTATGTTTGAGAATAATGTTATTGAAGAGGAAGACAGGTACGATTATGATGGATTTGGTGTGTTGCAATGTAAATATTGTCTAAATCATTTTCACAGAAGGTATTGCTCATTTTCCATGTCAAACAATAAGGTATTCTGGAATTTTACTAAAAACAGATCGTGGACCTGTGCGATGTGCATACCTATTTTTAAGCCTAAGAAAAAGAAAAATGTTCAGAGACGGTGTAATTTCCTTGTGAATGCATTCGTTGAAAAATTATTCACTTTACTGTCAAAAATAAGTAAGGTCATGAACACGGAGCCTGACATTGTGAATACGTACTTCGTCCTTCACATGGAAAAGATAGTAATGGAATGTATAAGTTATTATGAATATGGTTGATTAGCCTGTTATTATCTTATTGTTACATTGGTTATGTCTCGGAATGAATCATTGGATTTTGATTTTAACTAATGAATTTATTGACTTATGAAATTTCAAGTTCAGGTTATTCACATGAAATGTCAGTACTATATAGGAATAGTGTCTAAGCTTTAGCAAATACTTCTCTGGTAATTTATTACTAAAACTCTTCTCCGTGATTGTGTAACACTCACGGATGGATCAATTGGGATTTATTCTTATTGTTGTGAGAAATGTTGAGCTTTTGCTTGTGAATAAACAAATTTGAATCTGAATCTGAATGGTTACCTCGATTACGTTTCGGAATTATATACTGGATAATGAATTTTAACTAATGGTATTACTGCCTTTGGAATTTTAAGCTCAGGATCACAACATGAAATGTTTGCTATAGGAATAGTGTGTAAGCTTTAAGCTTAGGAAACTCAGAATAAGATTTTATGATTTTTTTGTAAAAACCCGTCGAAATGACTTTGCAGAGGTTTAGAGAGGATATTTTTTGAAGTAGTTCTGTAGTAGTCCCCTACCCCTGAATCATCAAGCATTTTGGTCTGTATCCCACTTCACCCCTCCCCAAAGAAATGAAGTCTGGTTTACATATTAAAATTTCACACATTTTCTTTACCCAATCCTCCCTCGTAACTCCAAAGTTTACACCATTACGACTTGCCTTCCCCCACCCTAAAGTGCACACGCAAAATATGGATGACCCCTTATCTTTTGTTCTCTGGACCATTACGTGTGGCTTCTAAAACTTCATAGCCACTTAATAAACTGTAATTTTATGGAATACATTTATTATTCACAGGTAACAACAAATCTGTACACGAACACTAACTAACACGCAACATGCCTTCGTTAGAACTTTAACCATATCATGGGTTAATTTATTTATTTATTCAGTCATAACACGACATCCCACGAATGAGTGATTACGTCGCGGGTAACAAAATCATGGAGATTAGTTTCATGCCAGAATATTCAGAATTACTTTAACTAGTTGAATTCTATTAGTTTTATTAGTTTTACCCGCAGACAAGAGACAGAGATAGACATTCATAATTAATATCCGTAATTTCTTGGTAGCGTCCTTGGATTATAAGTTTAATGTGATTCATTTCCATCGTTGGACACCTGAAAGTAAAGTTAATTCTGTTATTTAGATGCTAAATAATCAATTGGTTATACAAATAGTGGTACATATAGTAACAAAGCAACTTAATTTAAATGATGCTACGAATTCCTTCTTGTATTAAACCAACCAGTTTGCATAATGACTCCTAGAAGGAATGAAATTGAATTCTATTATCGATTTCGCTCAAACGCAGATTATTTTTCACTATATAAGGTTAAATACGTTTTGATATTTCATTTACAATTAGACCTCAAGTTCAATTAAAGAATCAAGACGTTTCAAGAATCACGCAGGGTAAAAAGATACAATTTCAAAATTCAGTCTTAAATATATATTAACTTGAAATTCTATTGATTTGTTTAGACATTACAAAAATGCAGAGGAAGGGACTCATTTTATCGTTTGCTATTTTATATTTGGTAATCGGAACAACTCAAGCCACTCACTGCTGCTATGACTGTCCAGTGGAAAGTCGCGAAGACTGTGCACCGGGAGGAGTCGACCCTGGAAGAGATAATTGCGTGGCTAAGGGCTGCTGTTATGATAGTGACCGGGGAGGTGATTGGTGTTTTTTTAAAGCACCATAGGGAAGTAAGAAAATATGAAGTAGTTCTTACCTGGATTTCACCAATATAATTCTGAAGCTTGGTGAGTGGGGATAGAATTTAGTGTCAGTGTCATCGGTGAATTCATATTTAAAATTGAGTGTACACTGATAAGAATTAATTGTTGTCGTCAGTAATAAATTCAAACCGGAGCTGTTGAATAAAATGAAAATTTAATTCAGGAAATTCCTTCATTAATTATGGATAAAACTGGAGAAAATATGGGATGCATCATGCCCCACTGGAGGTGTTAACTGGCCAGATTTTTCTGACTGAAACCGCAAATTTCACTGATCTGTGGCCCGACAAGGTCATGGCTTAGCTAACCGGACCTGATCCTACCCTTAGGGTAACCGACTGACCTCACTGATCAGAGACCCAAAATTGAAGTATTTTTATGATATACACCTTACTAATGTTAATTTTCTTTTAATATGTTGCAAAAATTCCCAAATTTGTAGAACCGACACAAAATTTCTCGCTCGACCCAATATTTCTTTTCTCGGTTCTTTGTCCGACAGGTTTCACCTCCATCCCCTCCAAACTATTCGTCAGTCAACACACCTTTTAGAAGTACGATGAGGAATTTACGATCGTAGATTTCAGAATAAAAGTTCTACTGACGACGGGGTTGCGAATTGAAAACGGATTATAATCGGAACTCAATAACGATCGGAGTTCTAAATCAAAGGATCGTATAAAATTTGGAAACAATCCGAAAATTGTATTTTTAAATGATTCGAATCGGAATCATAATTGAAATCGAAATTCTGTAACGATCCAAATAGTGTTGTATCAGTTCCAGTTCTCATTAAGTTCCTCAAAATAGAAATGGAAGTAGAACTAGAACTAGAACTGAATGAACACGAGCTGGAACTGGAACTAAGAACTAGAACTACCAAGCCGCGGAACTAAAATGTCATTTAGTTCTCATTTAGTTCCG
>JAQFYE010005923.1:0-11361 GCA_034694305.1 Protaphorura glebata
ATCCACATCAAACTAGTTCAAAATTAGATGAACTAGTTCATCAGTGGGAGTGTCATCAATTGTGATTACCATCAAAATTATTGATCACATTAACTTTAGCGTCTATCAAGTGTCAGTATGACCACGCTACACATTCATCAATTCAACAACTTAGCGTCTATGAAGTGTCTAAGTGACCACGCTAAACATTTATCGATTCATAAACCTTAGCGTCAATTTCATTTTATGCAATAAATAATAAATTACAATTACCGGGGTTGGACGTAATTGCCCGGGTATAACAGAAACGGAATAAAATATTTTCCTTTGAAATCGCTTACTCAATCGGTCGGAGAATTGTTTTTAATTTAAATAATGAAAGGTGGCGGAGGTTCTCTTATAAATGTTTGAAAAATTATTAATACAAATTACACGACTTATACCGTATCAAATGAGTAAATTCCACGATTTTTTATGGGTTTATAAATGAAATTTCCATACCGAATTTCCGGAGGACCCGGAATGATTTGAATGAAAGAAAAAAACAATAGATTTGTCGACTGACTGATCAAATCATAAACAACTATCAAAAATGAGTTTTTGAAGTATAATATTTTGACTTTTGAGTCAATATTGAAGTAATGTTTTTGAATTTACAGAAACTTGCCGCTCTCACTCCAAATCCAATACCTCAAAAGACGAAATATTTCAAAAATTTGAAAACTTTTTCGAAAAGAAATCTGAAAAAAATGGAGAAGGTACTCTAACCGAACTTTAATTGCCATGATCCAGCGAACACTGAATTTCTAGTTTCGAAATTACTCGAGCTCGCACGAGTTACAACCTTAGCTTCTTTCACAGCGTATAGACTCCGACTTTTGGACTTTAAACTCTGAAATCAGGTGGGTGGTCCCGGCTTCGATTCCTACTGGTATCACTTTTTTCACCAACTTTATGTGAGCCAGGAAAACAGTAATGGATTATCTAAACATACGAATTAAAAATGAACTAAAGTTAATTTCAAAAATTCCCCGTTAAAGTGTGACTCAGCGTGACAAATATTTTTTTGAGAAGTGGTTCAAAATATTTTTTTTATCAATTTGAAGAAAAAACATTTTTTTCAAATTGTTACAATATTTTGTCTGAATTTTGTTTTTAAAAAAATGGAGCTATTTGGCTCTGGCCCATGCTTCCGCCTTTCGAAAACTGTATCGCAATTGAAAATCCATTCAAAATTGAAGGCTGTGAAGCGATTCTCCCGAAGCTCTTTTTTCAAAAAATTATATTAAAAAAAGCTGGATCTGGTAGCTAGCAAGTGAACTGGGACGAACTGCTTGAGAAATTATCATTTCTTGGTCCCCAAACCAAAATTGAGTTTGGTGAGAGCAAACACAGCCAGCTCCGAGCCGTTTTGGTTATGTCGTCACTATCGCCGGAAATTACGGCTCCACCTCATCCAAAAGAGCACTGGATTTTCTTTATAGTATAGTTTCTCAACAAGACGGCTTTCGTTTGTTCATGCCGTTATTACTATCTGGACGGACCTCTGCGCCGAGTGTAGCAGTAAAGTACAGGAAGCCCGTCCCATACTTTACTGTACAACCATGTCATCAGTTCGTTTCCAAGGGAACCATTTCAAATGAGGCTTAGAGGTAGACCCACCGTACACTCTTTCACGCCAATTAAAATCCCCCGACATAAATAAAGTGAAAAGTCGTCTGCACGAATGATGTATTTTTTGGTGTATCTTAGACAATTTTGAAAATTCTGTGGTCCCCCCCATGAAAAGTTTTTAAAAAAGTGAATAGCGTGAGTAATTATTTTTTGGCCTATGTATCTTCGAAAATTAATTAAAAAAAAACCCTGATGTCCCTGCTTCGAAAAAAATGAAATCATGTGTAAAAGCGCATGCTGTTCCCGGCGTTTTTGATTTCGCGTCAATGTTAAGATATGCCCATTATATGCATTGCAGAATATTTCGATAATATTCAAAATAATTTTTGTCATCAAGATTCTGATTGGATATACCAAAGAATTTAAGCGAACTCATAATCTTGACAAAATAAATTATTTTGAGTTTTTCAAAATTTTCTTTAACGCATCTAATGGGCACCTTTCAACATCGAGGCAAAATGACATCCGCCGGGTAGAGCATGCATTTCTAGACACGCTTTCCTTTTCTTCGAAGGGGTTTCATCAGGATTTTTTTAATCAAATTTTCAAAGATAGACAAAAACAAAAGTATTTGATTTGTACACGCGGCTTTTAACTGTTTTCATGTCAGGGGGATGCCAAGTGGTGTGAAAAAGTGAACGACGGGTCTAGGTGCGACCTTCACGTCGTGAGCTTCTCTTGTCAGTGCGTAAGTGGATGGACAAGGCAAGTCTGGTGACGATGCTAAGCCTCTGTCTCGGCGCAAGGCACTTGGGTATATGTAAACAAACTGACGGACAGACAAACAGCTCTTCTAGAAGTCACGTGCATTACCCCTATCCCCCACCCGACCATCACCTAACACTTCCTAACTCCCCAAAAATACGCCGTCACCATCTATCGGGCGAGAATCGGAATGATCGGTAGAAGAGCCACCGTTAATATTAAAGAGAATAATTATTTTTGCCGCTACCGTCTGACGAGTGATGAGATTATTCAAGAAATGGTTTGGTTTTGCTACTATCTCCCCAGTGACCTCCAAGGTTCTCCATTCAACGAACTCAACTCAACAGATCCGCCTCAGGCATGGTTAAGTCCCAGCAAGCTGAGACGGAAGAAATCGGAGCTCGATCACATAATCTATGCGTATAGTTGAGTCAGTTAACAAACAAAGTCCAGAGGACATTTTGTTTTGTTGTAGAAAATATCCATTCCCATGACCAGACACAAAATTCCACACCTCAGACATGTCATTCTGCCGCAAGCCTCACTATTTAATGTAGCCCTGGCAAAGCCTGACGCTTACCGTGACTGGACATTCGTATTCATGCAATGCCAGACACAATGCTAATATTGCCTTAGCATTCCGTACTTCTTCACAACACAGCAACTCTGTCAAGGCCGAACAAAAATCAAGTCAAGAGAATTAGGGTTTATCTCAACGAGATAAATCAAATGAGGAGATAAATATTGATAATTTATTCGTCACTTGAATTATTTGCTTATGAGTCTCAGACTGAAAACCACCGGATCCCAGAACCCCGGGAGCTCCATTCACCTTGACTCCCAGACTGAGAGTTAGACACTTAACCTTAGACGCATGACGTACGGTTGAGTTACTTTAACTCTGGTACAAATACGCTGGACTGTCCTGGCCTTGGCCTAAATGAAGGGCAGGCCAGAACAGAAATTCTAGAAGAAGTCAACGGCCGGGCCACAAAATGAATACCAAAGTCAGGCCGCGACAGACCAGAAAACGTAAATACAAAATTTGTGCTGGGCCGGAGCCGGACTAAGGATTTAGAAACAGTACAAGGACCGCTAAAAGGGAATCATGACTGATACATCTATAATTTGGGGGCAGTCCTGACATAATTGTGTTATTCCCACTTTTCAGATTGTCCGGACACCACAATTGACCGTGACTTGTGACCTCGAGGGTTGTCCGCAGAAAAATATGGTAGACGTAGAAATTGATACTTTCAATGAGTAGAACAACCTTGGCAGATATCATTTTTGAGGTTACCAGGAGACCATATCTATTGACCTTCAGGTGACCGTAAGGGTAAATTTGGTTGATCTATGGGCTTAAGTTTTTCACAAACTTTGGTCAAGGGGTCCTGGACTACAACATATCAGAATATCAGACAATAACAGACCGGACCCCCATGTTACCATATTTATGCTGCGGCCGGTATCCTGTACATGTATTGGTTGGGACTTGGAACAGGCATAATATGATCAATTCGGAGCTTTAATTTCGATTCTGATGTATTTTTATATCCTTATTTATACGGTCATAAATTTCGTAATTGGGAAGTTATTTAAATTGAATATAAAAAGCTATAAATGTTGTTCGCCATATTCCACACTTTAGTAGTAATGCAATCCAAAAATTATTAGGTGCATTGTGCAACAACGTCATTAAACAGAAATTGTAATCAAATGACTACAAAGATTTTGTTCTGTGTAAAGTAAAGGGTGATTTCATAACCACAACCATAAATTATTTTTACATCACACACGCATACGGCTCATAATTATTTCCATAATGTTAATTGGAACATAAACTAACTCACCACATACATACATTCACTACATATTGTGTCTCATCTCATCGCCTTTTGTCATTCATTTGACCCAAAGTCACTTTATAACGTGAGTTGTCTTAATACTATCCAAGTTAAAGTGTGTACCAGGAACAGAACTAACGGTCCTTCTTGTTGTACAAATAAAAATAACTGTGTAATTCTGATAATTTACATATACACTTTACTCCACTGTACTTGTCACTGCTCCGTCACTCATTCACTTATAATACGTGAACATGGAGAGAAATAAAATTTGTGTACTTTACTTATTTCTAATTTTTTCATTTCTTCTGCCAAGAGAAGGAAATGGAATTGAATTTATACAAAAGAATTTTACCTATCAAAGTTCAACATTAAATATTACAAATTATATAAGAAATGAATTAAAAGATCCAAAATCTGCTAGTTCTGATCTACAAAAAATTGATAAAGGGTTAAGTCTATGTGGAAATAAAAACATTGATATACGTGAAATTACAATCAATGAACTACAAAATTTATTTAATAAAAATGATCTCAATTCAACGGAATTAACTCATTGTTATTTGAATCGGATTAAAGCCATGAATCCATACTTGAATGCAGTCATAGAGATCAATCCAGATGCAATTCGTATTGCGAATGAGATTGACATTGAAAAGTTAAGTGGGAAAATGAGTGAGAGTAGGAGGAGGAGGAGCCATCTCTATGGAATTCCAATTTTAATCAAAGATAATATTGGAACTCGTGATCAAATGGAAACAACGACAGGGTCATTAGCATTCATTGGATTAAAACCTAAAAAGGATGCACATTTGATTCGACAGTTGAGAGAAGCTGGAGCTATCATTCTTGGAAAATCTACTCTGTCAGAATTTGCATTGTAAGTAAAGTAATAAGAGAAACGATTGAGTCTATTCTTAAAAGGAGACTAGACCTTCAGTATGTTGAGTCCAAAATTTTTCGACAGTTTTCTTTCGTCGAATTTATGAAGATCACAATTATAAAACTTGTTAACTCGTTAGAAAGCTTGAAATCCTGAATTCGTGTGCCAGAAAGAGTTAACTCAAAGATTCCGAAGTTTGACATTGTATTTCACCTTGACCTGGAGAGGTCAAACTTCGGAAGGTTTCAGTGAGTTCGTTGTGGGTCACTCGATTCAGGATCTAAGGTTTCCAACAAGGCAAAGGATACCACAAACCACCTAATGGCCCCCGGCGGACTAAACGGATTTTATTTTAAATTGGTGACAGCTGTTGACCTCCTGAACAACTTTTGGGAAGCAACTAACCTGTAAATATTAACCGTTTTGAAAATACGACGGTAGCAAGAGGGCCCTGAACCGAGCATAGAAAGCCTTCTTTTTGCTCACTCTGTATTTCCAAGTCCAAAACGGTTAGAATTATCCGGTTGATTCCTTCACACAAATTGTTCAGGAGGTCAAGATCTGTCACTAATTTAAAAAAAAATGAGAAATCCGTCTAGCCAGCTGGGTGCCCATTAGGTGTGTGCGACATCATCTATTATTGTAGTTCTGGAACATAACACACAAATAATACTGCCGTGAAATTTTGTCTCAATATGGCCTGAACGTCATAGAAACTTCTTTTCTATGACGGAATTAAATGATTGGCGGCATTTCGTTGTATTCTTTCTCTCTACAGTTTCCGTGGAACTGGGATTCCAAGTGGATGGAGTGGACGTGGTGGACAAACTCTGAGTCCTTACTCACTTGCTCAAGATGCTTCTGGTTCAAGTTCTGGGTCAGCCGTTTCTGTGACAACAAACCTCTGTGTAGTGTCAATCGGGACTGAAACAGATGGTTCAATTGTGACTCCATCAAGTAGAAATAGTGTTGTGGCAATGAAACCAACAGTTGGTCGTGTGCCTACATCTGGTGTTATTCCAATTAGTTTTAATCAGGATTCTGTAAGGATACGACGTCAAAGACACATTTGACAATGAAAAAAACTAACGTTGTAACTCTATAAAGATTTGTTTTATTGATTGACTCTATTTTTTAAATTCAGGTGGGACCATTTGGAAGGACCGTTGAAGATGCTGCCATACTTTTTCAATATATGGATTCAGTCAAATCGGAATCATATTCTCTTAATTTTGAGAATGAGAAAGGAGACTATGTATGCACATAATCTTTATTGAGTCTTTTCTTGCGACCTCCCCCCTCCCCGCCTTTCGCTTTCGGAGGGAGAGCAGCATTAATTTGTTAATTTTCTTTAGCAAATTGTTGATCTGGAAAGACACTTAAATAAAACCAAACTTGAAACTTGAAACTTGCCCACAATGAAATGAAAGAAAAGTAATGTAAAGAACTGGTGGCGAATTAGTGGTCACGGGTTTTCTAGTAGAAATATTTGAGTACAAATTATTTGTACCCTATTTAACTACTTCTGAACCTAAATTTAACTGATCCTTGGGCTTTCTTGTAAAAGAATTAGGGTAAAATTATATGTACCTTATTTTAATTACTTTTGAACGTAAATTTAACAAATACTCGGGTCTTCTGGTAAGAAAAATTAGGGTATAAATAATTATGTGTACCCTATTTTAACTACTTCTTACACTGAATTTAACCAAAATACAGTGTCTTTCGTTTGTACCCTATTTTACACTAATAAGAATTAAGAATAAGGGTATAGATCATTTGTTTCTTACTTTAACTAATCCTGACCCTAAACCTAACCAAGACACAGGCTTTCTGTTTAAATAAATAAGGGCGTTTATTGTTTGTACCCCATTTTAACTACTGTTGACTCTAAAAACTGAAGCACGGATTTTCTAGTACAAAATGCACACATTATCTGTACCCTATTTTAACTACACAGATTAACTATTGCTGACCCTAAATTCAACTGAAACTCACACCGCCAAGTACAAAAAAAATATGAGTTTGGTTTTAACTCGTTACTCGTAAGTGAAATGGTTAAAATAAGCCAGAAAGTGGTTATTTCAATGACAGGTTGGGTATAGAAGGTATTAAGTCAGTTTTGGTTTTTAGTGTCAAGAGTTGTTAATTGGATGCTAAAAGACATTACACGTTTAATTTTTAACACATTCCAGTCCACCGTTGGTGTTCTGAGGAATCCATTTTGGAATATTTCATCTTCTGAGAGGCTCCAAAAATGCGAAAATGTGTTAAAAGCACTGGAATCAGGAGGAGTGAGAGTAAAAGATCCTGTAATTCCAGCCCCTGACTCCTTGAATTCCTTCAACGGTGATAAAGGTGAAGGGTCAACTAATAACTATGATTTGTTTACAAAATATGGTACCAAATTTAATTTCAATTAAATTCTATACAAATACATGCATAGAATTGATTGTACTCCTTCATGATTTCAAATGGGGAATCAATGAATACCTTGCGAATGAAGTGATTTTAACAAATGAATCCAAAATCAAGACTTTGAGTGATATAATTCAATTCAATAATGATCATCCAAGTCCTGAAAATTACAATCAAGTTGTTCTCAAACTCGCTCAACTTACAGATGGACTTCAAAATCAAACTTATTTGAATGCAAGAGAAGAGAATCGTGAGGGTGCAAAAAAGTTTTTAAATTTTATTATGGAAACTAATGAATTAGATGCGATCATTGCTCCGACTGAAAATAATGATGAGAGTCATTTTGAAGAAATCAATACATCACTCTTCTCAATTGCAGCCATAGCAGGATATCCTGTCATCAATGTAAGAATGAATAATCTTAATTAAATATTGCAAGTAGCGCTCTTTACGGATTAGATCGGATCCACAGACTCCGACTTTTTATCCTTGAATCACAAAAATTCGGGCGCCATTATTTTGAATGGAATCACCACATTTATTTAAAATTTTAACGAGAAATTTCTGAAATTAACATTCATTTATTTCTAATTAGTATTTCTAGAGCATCAAATCCAATGTTTTTGACTCACATAAATTAGTCTATTCGACTAATGTAATAAAAAGTTGGTGAAAAATGTGGTGTCAGGAGGAATCAAAGTCGTAACCACACACGTGATGGAGTTGAACAGTAGAAAAAAAATGTCCGAGTCTATTCCAGAACCGAATTCAATATTCACATTCATATTTTGGATCTGATCCGAAACTGATCCGATCCGAGCGCTGACTTTGCTATCGGATCGTAAGGTCGTAAATCCGATCCGTGAAGAGCACTAATTTCTAAGGACTAATTTTACAACACGTAAATCGTAATTGTATTTTCAGGTCCCAGTTGGCATTCATACGGACAAGGACAATGTACTATTTGGCATGCCATTTGGAATCAGTTTTGTTGGACTTGCCGATTCTGAATGGAAATTATTCAAATTAGCACATATTTTAGAGAAGAAAATTAAAGGGAGAGAAATCCCTCAATTTATTTCATAAAAAATATTGTCCATTTTTGCAACTTAACTACTTTCTGAACTTTTTATCATTCATTTTACTATGTACTATACAAAACACAAATGAGTCTTTGATTAATGACCTAACTACCTGTTACGAGCCAGTATCTGTATATTACATAATAAATAGAATGTGTTTAGAATCTGTTAGTCAAAAGGTTATATTTGTAATTACAGAATGTGCTGTGCGACTGTGTCCGTGACTAATAGCAGATCATGTTTGATCATGTTCTAATTACTTCAATAAAATGAGCAATTCCATTCCAATTTTGATTTCCACGGATGGCTACAGTCCAGGTGTTACGGGTAAAGGGAATCGTCAATAGATTCCACTTCGTGCTTACTAATCGACATGCTCTCAAGTCCGTAGGTCTCACGTTTTCAAAGACAATGTTCAGAACCCGAAAAGCACATTAATTAATATTATTTCATATTAATACGCACTTTACACAAGGCATGTTCATCTATGGGATATCACCAAGTCTGAGTCAAATCATGGCTTATCGTCTATTCCTGCGTATGTGCATACAGTACCACCGGATGAGGACATATAAGCCAGTTTCTAGTATATAATCTCATTCAGACCCATGCTTTATAGCCAGGACGAATTAATTAATACCAACGACGTCACGATTCACTAGGGAAGTCACTCTAGAGGCCTCATCGACCCATCTATCTGAACGTAATTTCATCAGTAATTATTAAAAAGAATTCATTTCATTCATCAAAAAATTTATTTAACTGCTTTTATATGTTTATATTTACTCCACATAATATTGAAAGTTGAATTTGTAATTACAAAATTCCGAATCCGATGATTAATGCGATATTAGAATTTGGAATGCTGAAAAAATTTAAGGTTTCAATATGCCACGCTAGAAATAATTTTCCCGTAACCCGCGCGCAGGAAGATCCAAGACTGGAGTCCCAAGTCCGTGGTCAATATTTCGCAGCAAGACTTTGTTAACTGTTCAAATTAAAACAAAATAGAATTAATATTATTTAAAAACAAGTATTACGCTTAAATTGTGGACTGAATGATTAACTCGAAGGACTATTGAATTACGTCCGCCTAAGCCTAACCTTGGATTGATCAATTTTTAGGTGGCAGAGTTCTTTCATTCCGTAAAAACCCAAGTATCCCGTCAGGTCAGTCAAATAAGTTGATCCAAAGTCATCTTCATCATTAATTTTTGATCGTACATCTATTTCCAGACGTCTCAAATCTGTTCAGCATCACAAAAATCATTAAAATACATTCATTTTTATAACGTTACCGCAATCAATGTAATATCTTGATATTGTATCGCGTCGCGTGAGATGCTTAAAATGTTATCAATCAGAGAGTATGTGGTAATAATTAAGCTTACAATATTGATTTGATAAGTTCGTAAATTGATTTGGTTGCACATTACGTTACGTTGTGTTATATAATATGTGTATTTAATTAATATAGAGCCACCCAAAACCCCATAAAACCCACTGAAACCAGTAAATTCCCCCTTAAAGCCCCATGGGTCAGGGTTTTGATCATTCAAGCTACTGTGCCATGCAAACAAAAATAAACCCTCGACTTCATTCTACACCGATTATGGAAATCCATTCCGGTCACTTTCGGTCACTTTCTGGTAAAAACCGGGCATGTTTTCTTTCATTGTTTCGTCAATTTAAAGTCTCATTAAACAAGGTTAGACATCCTTATCACTACAATTAGATACTCAACCACCTTACGAATGCAAAACATAAAGAAATTGGTAAAAAAAAAGTTTTGCGTTCGTTGGGTGGTCGAGTACCTAATTGTGGTGATAACGATGTCTAATCTTGTCTAATGAGACTTCAAATAGATAAAACAATGCAAGAAAGGATTCCCGGTTTTTACCGGGAAGTGGCCGAAAGTTACCGGAATCGATGTCCCTAATCGGTGGAGAATGAAGTCGTGGAGTTATGTTTGTTTGCAAGCCACAGTACTATGGTGGTACTTCTTGTCGACGCTGTGTGCACTACAGTAGTATTTTCTGCATAGGATGGGTGCCGACTACGGTAGTACTTCTTGCCGAAGAATGGAGAACTACAACAGCACTTGCCTAGGATGAGAGTACTATAGTCAATATTTCTGTAGGACCTCCTAACCACAATAGTACAATTGTAGTCCCTCGCTATGTATAAAATACAATTTTTGAACAACCGTCCTGGGCAGTAAGTACAACTATAGTACACCGGCCAAGGAAGTAATGGGGGAAGAGGAACTACTACCGTAGTACTCTCTCCCTAGACAGGATCTACTACCGCAGTTCGCCCTTCCAAGGCAGGATCTACTACCGTAGTTCACTCGCCCTAGGCAAGCACTACTACCCTAGTTCTCTCTTCCCAGACAGGAACTACTACCGTAGTACTCACTTCCTAGACAGGATCTACTACCGTAGTTCACTCGCCCTAGGCAAGCACTACTACCCTAGTTTTCTCTTCCCAGACAGGAACTACTACCGTAGTACTCACTTCCTAGACAGGATCTACTACCGTAGTTCACTCGCCCTAGGCAAGAACTACTACCGTAGTTCTCTCCTCCCAGACAGGAACTACTACCGTAGTTCACTCGCCCTAGGCAAGAACTACTACCGTAGTTCTCTCCTCCCAGACAGGAACTACTACCGTAGTACTCACTTCCTAGACAGGATCTACTACCGTAGTTCACTCGCCCTAGGCAAGAACTACTACCGTAGTTCTCTCCTCCCAGACAGGAACTACTACCGTA
>JAQFYE010005924.1:0-11359 GCA_034694305.1 Protaphorura glebata
ACGACAATCCGAATTGATTAATTTAATTCACAAATGCATATTAAACTGGTCTGAGCGTATAACAATTACAATTCACGAGTGTTGAATATTACTTGTTTAAGGCCAAGATGGAGAAGAATGGTTAATGATATCCAAATAATTCCTAGTCCAACTGTAAAAATATGTCGATTGTAAAATGAGACTTGATCAATTAATATTTTAAATGTACCACAAGTTGGTAAAAGTCCTTACCATAACCAAGAATGAGAAATAGTCCTAATTTGTGAGCGGACACATTGATTCCAATGTGGAGCATCCAGTATTCAAGATATTCGTTTCGGAATGTATAATGACAGACGATGACCACGGTCCATGTTACGGCGAAGACAATCTGTATACAGTCAAGAAAAATTGTTGATGATTCGTGAAATCGTGAGTTCTAAAAATGAGACTAAACCGAATTACTTGAATCTGGGAGTATTTGGCCGAACTAATCGTAAGTGTGAACCGATGCAAATTCGAACTGAATTATAGCTTTAGGTAGTCATATAAATTACCTTCTACTGAATGCGTACAATCTCATCCGAATATCTGATCTGTTCATTTAATATAGGACATAAATATTCTGACTCACGGAATCGAGGATGACCACGTTCCTTGATCTCGTTCTAAAATCCATATGACTAATATCTGCAATATGTAATTCAACAAAAAAAATACGAAGGACTTCTAGCTACGATTTGATATCGCCCTCGTTAAAACATAATATGAACTGAGAGGGAACTCCTATTCAAAGACTGTACCCCCCAAAACACATCGTCGGAGTCTTGACTCTCTCAATCTCAATCTCGCCGTCTGTTTAATGTTCCTTTAGAGCTAAATATTTGTGTAGCTTTAGCTTATCTCTAATGGGATGGCTCGCTGGCCGTGTGTATTAATAGTTTCTTCAATTCCTGGTCGATTGTTTATTTCTCTTTCGAGTTCTGTTTTCAGATCGACTTTTCTCTATTTTCTTTCTCAGAGTAGACTGGTTGATTCGTACTTTCCCCGTTGTTAAAACAATTAAAATTGATACATCCTAATTAATGCGACATTATTTTTACACAAGGGTTTACACCCGGTGCGGTGTAAGACAGCAAGGAATACGCCTTAATATAGTTAAGGCACATTATGCTATCTCCACTGCGCATTATGTTCAAGCCTTAGCGAGTGACTGCTTTGCTGAACTTGGCAGCTAGAAGAGCTCCAAAGGACCTCAAGTGAATATGTACGCAGTTGGAAATGGCTGAATTTTTATATGTTGTGGACAACTTTTGTGAGGGTCCTAACTCCAAAAGTCGACCTGATTGAGCATAAATACACTGTTAAAAGTGTGTAAGATGGCGTACAGTGACTTTCACTTTGGCTCTCACTCTGCGTCATCGCACATTGCCAACAGTGTTTTTCTAGCGGCCAAGCGATGCGACTTTTGGGGGTACGATCTTCACAAAAGTTGTTAAGAATGCCAAGGACTACAACATAATATAAGAAATCCGGCGATTCCCAACGGTGTACATTTTTCCATAAAGTTTATTATGCGGTATCCTTTACTGACTGCCAGACTGCAAAATTAAAGAGGGCGACTGCACACAGTAATTAAATTAACATTGGCTGTATGTATTTATCATTTTTTTATTGTTTGTGTCACTATTGGCCTATTGGATAGTAGTAGTAGTACGAATGCGTTCCATGCTTCTTTGTGCAACTTAATTATTATGTTTCCTTCCATGCAGTTGGCCTTCAGCTATAATTGGAACTTACTTAAGACGGAGGAAAACACATGATAATGCTAACCGCGAAATGTTCATTACATTCGTTTAGCTCATCAAAACCGTGGTTTAAGAATTAAAAGTTTTCGAAGCACTTCTTTCTGATTTCTTACTAAATACAACTAATATTTCGTGTAAAAAATTAACACAGTCCTGACATACAATTTCTAACTTTGGGAGGTACATAATATTTAATTATTTCTTAGGTTGAGTGAAGATGAAGTTTGTGGCTAATGCTGTTACAATTGCGGTGGTTCTCTGCATCACAAATCTGGACTACGTTCATGCGAGCAGATATGGTAAAATTCAAATACAATGTATTTTTCAAGTCTATGCTAATCGTAAGTACACCTGTCCGTTCTTCGTTTCTCTTCACTGGTTTCCTATGACCGAATCAAATGAAAATGAGTTCTTTACAATATACATACTTTACACATACCGTAAATGACCGATTAACTGCCGGGTCTTTAATAGATCATGGGCTCGAATAATTTGTTAATGAATAAACGATGGGGTACGAATAAACGCCGGGCCAAATTTCTATGTCTTCACATAAATCAGAATTTTTCACGCGGTAGTTAATCGGTGTGCGTTCGTGTAAATTTGGTAAAGACAAAATGGTTCATTTCTGATACGTTCTAAACAAAATTTGTGAAAAGCCAGCCCAGGAAAGATATGTTTGGAAATTAATGTTGAAATGAAATTCTGTTAATGAACACCAGGTCCAAAAGATCCCATTTTGTTTAAACGCCAGGGCGCTTAATAGGTCATTTGCGGTACTAGTTTTTGTATAGTGTCAGAATCAGCACAAATATGTCCCCAAAGGTAAAACAAGTGAATAAATACATGGACTAATAATGACAGTGGCAGTAATGGCATTGGAATAAAAAAACATGAAATTGTAGGTGAACTTTGCACTGGTCGTGACGGTTCGACGGATAGTTGCGAACACCGAACAACTTTCTTGTATTGTTATGAAGGACGATGTAAATGCCCGGATTCTCATTTGATGACCAGTGCAGACCTGCCAATGAATCTTTTCGCCAAATGGAACAAAGAACAAAACAAATGTTTGGCGATCGACGGGTCCAGTTGTGGCGTTCAACCTGGTGGAAACAAGATGAGTTGTCAACCTGGACTTACGTGTAAAATTAGTGGAAAGTCGAAGATCGGGTCCTGTGGTAAATAAAACATGAAGTCTATTCTCTTCTGTGTCATCAAGTCTGTAGTGCAGAATGTATAAAAATTAAAAACCAATCTAACTCAACCACCTTTTGTTTGTCTTGAATCATTCAGTTCAGAATCGGGAGGAGATGTGATTTTGAAATAAAATGAGAAAGAACACACAGGACAGCTGAAGATACGTAACCCAATCCATTCTCTGTCTGAATTAAACTTAAACTAAGTCACATTAATTCATTTCAATTTACTCTTGTACGAATATGAAGTCAATGAAGCGTATACGAATCCCAACCGAGGCCAGTCAGAGAATTCATTTGTTTCGAAACATAATCCAATTTTGTTGAGTCTGATTGCATGCGGTCTTGTGCTATCAATCAGGAAACATCATAACCCACAAGGATGGCAGTTGAATAATTTTGTAATGGTAAAAGCGAGCTCTGATAAAGCTCGAATTTGAGCCGGACCGGAACTCAAGAGGTTTAAATGACTAAGAATAACTATTTTTACATTTAAAACAGAAACCGATTGAAGATACGACTCATTAATGCCAATTTCTTCCGCAAGATTTCTCGAAACACGAGTGTGGATCAGCAATGTTGAACATGAATGTGTTTGTGGTTTAAACTTAAAAAACCTTGAGTATTAAGTTTTGGTTGCATAGACAATGAGTAAGACGTGCAAATGGATTCAGGAATAGTTTAAATTAACATGAAAGGGATTGCGGGAACGTAACATAAATTGGGCAAGAGAACTGCCTTACCCTAATTGATTTCGTATGAGGTGGCACACTGAACAGAACTTGCCGTCACTTCAAGAATAATAAATTATTATTTATTTATCGGTTTTATATAAATGGAGCACTTGACATCACGGCGACCTGTGCCAAGGTTATTTCTTTGAACTATAAAGCTTAAAAATCTTCGCCAGAATCTTACCCTTCTGTCTTACTTTCATTCTCTTCAGATTTTTGTGCTTCCTTATTTTGATCAGATTTACCTTCCGGCTTAGATGTCGTTGAATGTTCAGTGTTTTCTCCTGACTTCTGCTCCTCTTCACTGCCAGCAACATTTGGCTCTTCGGAATCCGGTTTTTCGGCGGTACTGTCTGGTTCTTGATTTTTTGAACTTTCCAATCCATCTCCCTCATCATCTGCGCCCCTTACAGCGGGGCCCATTCTACGTGCACCCTCTTCTATTTCCTTTTCTGAGTTCTCACGTTTCTTTCTCTTTGGCGCTTCTGTTGAAGAGCTTTCTGCTTCGGATTTGACTGTAGCTTCTGTTGAAGATTCTTCCGTGGATTCTGTGGACGAGGTTTCCTCACCAGACGTAGCGTCGGTGACCTGTTCACTCCATTCTGAGCTCTCCGTCGTATCAGATTCCGATTCTTCAGACTCATTTCCGCCTGACCCTTCCTCGGTCGATTCAGGTTCGTCTTCGCTCTGCGTTTCATCGCTGCTCGTTTCAGTTTCTGCTTCCGAATCTCCGTCTTCTGTTTCCGCTTCTTCCTCTTCTCCCTCTGGCTTCTCAGTTATTGGCCCCTCTGCGTTTGGCTTTTCAGTTACAGAGACTTCATCTTCTTTGGCTGTTGTTGTCTGTTGCGCATTTGCTGGTTTGGCGATAATTGTTGGTTTGGCAGTTGACACCGGTTGTTCCTCCTCAGGTTTGGCTATTGTCGCTGGTTGTTCCTCTTGGAGTTTGGCTTTTGCTGCTGATTGTGCCTCCTCGGGTTTGGCTGTTGTTGTTGGTTGTTCGTTTTCTGGTTTAGCTGTTGTTGTTGGTTGTTCGTTTTCTGGTTTAGCTGTTGTTGCTGGTTGTTCATTTTCTGGTTTGGCAGTTGTCGCAGGTTGTTCTTCTTGTGGTTTGGCTTTTGCTGCTGGTTGTTTCTCTTCAGGTTTTGCTGCTGTCGCCGATTGTTCTACTTCGGGTTTCGCAGTTGTCGCAGGTTGCTCCTCTTGGGGTTTGGCTATTGCTGCTGGTTGCTCCCCTTCTGGTTTGGCTTCTGTCGCCGGTTGTTCCTGCTCGGGTTTGGCAGTTGTTGCTGGTTGTTCATTTTCTGGTTTGGCTGTTGTCTCTGGTTGTTCCTCGTCGGGTTTGGCAGTTGTTGCTGGTAGTTCATTTTCTGGTTTGGCTGTTGTCGCAGACTGTTCCTCTTGGGGTTTGGCTTTTGCTGCTGCTTGTTCCTCATCGGATTTGGCTGTTGTTGCTGATTGTTCGTTTTCTGGTTTAGCTGTTGTTGCTGGTTGTTCGTTTTCTGGTTTAGCTGGTGTTGTTGGTAGTTCATTTTCTGGTTTGGCAGTTGTCGCAGGTTGTTCGTCTTGGGGCTTGGCTATTGCTGCTGGTTGTTTCTCTTCGGGTTTTGCTACTGTTGCCGATTGTTCCACTTCGGGTTTGGCAGTTGTCGCAGGTTGCTCCTCTTGGGTTTTGGCTATTGTTGCTAGTTGTTCCCCTTCTGGTTTGGCTTCTGTCGCCGGTTGTTCCTGCTCCGGTTTGGCTATTGTCGCCGGTTGTACCTCTTGGGGTTTGGCTGTTGTCGCAGGTTGCTCCTCTTGGGGTTCGGCTGTTGTCACCGCTTGTTCAACTGGTGGTGTGGCAGTTGTTGTAGGTTGTTGATCTGCCGGTTTGGCTGTTGTTGCAAGTTGTTCCTCGTTTGGTTTAGTTATTGCCGCAGGTCGTCCCTCTGCATGCTGGGCTGTTGTAACAGCTTCTTCAACTGTAGAATTCTTGGTTACAAGAGACTCTTCCGGTTTAACCATTGTTGGAGGTTCTGGTTCCGATTTAGCGGTTTGATTCTCAAGATTGGTTGTAGGAAGCTGATTTGTTTCCGGGGTTGAATGTTCTGGGGTTTGACGTGTTCCTCCAGGCGGCGGCGCTGTGTCCGGAGGTTTAACTGTGGAGGATTCTTCTACTTTATGCATTTCTGTTATCACCTCTTGTTCAGCTTCTGGTTTTACGGCAGATGAGGTTTCTTTTGAACTTAGATTCCCTGTTGTAGCAGCTTTTCCAGTTCCTGGAGTCTCAATCACTCTGGGTTCCTCTGGTTTCGGACTCACTGTACGAATTGAGAGTTCATTCGCCCCAGGTGGGGTCGCCGATGGGTTTCCATCTACGGGTGTCGGGGAATTGGTGCTTTCAGTTGGCTCTTGAATGTTTAGTCCCGTGTTTTTTCCTTCTAAACTCGGTTCATTTGATTCGGGGGCAACCACAGGCAATTCTGGTCTTTCATGTGAAACTGTTGTTCCGGGCTCACCTGGTTCCAATCCGCTTGTAGCTGGTTTTTCTCCTCTCGGTGTAACTGAACTTTCATTCGGCTCGATTACGGGCATAACCGATCTTTCTTCTCCAGGTGTCTCTGGATTGCTTTGTTCGGACGAAACCGGGATTGACTTTGATTCACCAGTTCCGCCAGCCTCAACCTCATTATTTTCTTGATTTTCCAGTTGGAACTGCTCTTCAACTGATTTCTCAGTTTCACCCTTCCCATCCTCATCTTCATTAATTGGCCAGAACATTTTAGATTTCTCATTTCCTGGTTCCCCAGGTTCCTGGATTTCCTTCACTTCGTTCTCGTGACTTTTCAAATGAGCTGCAGGTGTTTCGGTTTTCAACACTTGATTGGGTGCGGGTCCTTCATCTCCGATTTCAACGTCGGATTCATTCGGTGGCAATTCATGCATCTCCGGATTCTCGCTCTCTGTTTCAGGTTGAGGTAAATCAATGATTGACTCGGCGCTTCTCACCACTCGCCGATGACTGCGATCATGATTTGGCTTCCATTTTCTGAACTCATGGCCTCCCTCCTTTCCGCGATCTTCCTCAACATCTGTACTTTTTGATTCGGTTCTGTCATCCACTTCCGGTTGAATTTCGTGGCCAATTTTCTCTTGCTGATATGGTGGCGATGGTTGGATGTATGGGTAGCGATGGTGGTTCGGAAGGAGACGATGATGCGGACGCCGGAGATAGTGGGGACGTTTTTTTGGAATTGCTTTGTTTCTTGGAATTATTTCATGTTCCAGTTCAGGTTGATCAGGGACAGGCTCAATTGGCTCAATTTTGACCACTACGAAACCATTGTCTGAATCTTCAGCCTCCTCAACAAATTCTGGCAACTCTATTCCCATCAGATCTTCAATTAGCCCTGGGAAGTCAGCAATTCCTTTCAGAGCTTCTTGAAGTCTAGACTGTATGTCAGGTTTTTTATGAGGTCGATGGCTATTTGGCTCTAATTTAACCGAAACTATACCGTTCTCTGAATCTTCCGGCTCCTCCTCAAATTCTGGCGTCTTTATTCCCACCAAATCTTCAATTAGTCCAGGAATAAAGTCAGGAATTCCCGGCATCTTAATTCTGTCCAAAGCTTCTTCAAGTTCAGACTCTATTTCGGGTTTCTTATGAGGTCGGTGGTTAATTGGCTCTAACTTAACTGAAACTATACCACTGTCCGAATCTTCAGGGTCTTGCACAAATTTTGGCATCTTTACTCCCTCCAGATGTGCCATTAGCCCTGGAATAAAGTCAATGATTCCCGGCGTCTCAATTTGGTTCAGAGCTTCTTCAAGCCTAGACTGTATGTTTGGTTTTTGATGAGGTCGAGGCGAAACTATACCGTTGTCTGAATCTTCAGGGCCTTGTACAAATTTTGGCATCCTAATTTCTTCCAGATTTTCAATAAGCGCTGGAAAGAAGTCAGTGATTCCCGGCCTCTCCATTCCGTTCAGAGCTTCGTCTAGCTCAGACTCTATTCCGAGTTTCACATGAGGCCGATGGTTAAGTGGCTCTAATTTAACCGAAACTATACCGTTGTCTGAATCTTCAGGTTCTTGTACAAATTTTGGCATGTTAATTCCTTCGAGATCTTCAATAAGCCCTGGAAAGAAGTTAGTGATTCCCGGCATCTCAATTCTATCCAGAGCTTCTTCGAGTTCAGACTCCATTTCTGGTTTTCTATGAGGTCGTGGGTTAATTGGCTCTAATTTAACCGAAACTATACTGGTGTCTGAATCTTCAGGCGCTTTTTCAATCCTTGGCATAGCAATTTCTTCCAGGGCTTTTAGAAGGTCAGACTCTGGGTTAGGTTGATGAGGCTGAATGCCAGTTGGTTCAAACTTAACCAAATCCAACTCATTTTCTAAATCTTGAGGTTCTTGCATGAATCCCGGTATTTCAATTCGTTCCAGATCGTCGAAAAGTCCTGGAATAAAGTCGGTAATTTTTGGACCTCTCTCCAGTAGTCCTGGTAAGAATACAGGTGGATGTAATTCTTCATTCATGTCATAGGCCTTCAGTGAGTGTTTTATACTTCTCTAAAATTATAAAAAATATAAAATCTATACTGTAATCAGGACTGCACAGTTTGCAAATGAGCGGACACTTTGTCTAATTTGTATCGTGTACATAACTGAAGAACCGCAAAAGGTACAATCAAGTGAAAGACCTCATTGGAAAGATCAGCTCAAATGTGATCTCCACATGGGACTCATCAGCTGATGCTCCAAGAGAAACCCGACTCACTATTTTTCATACCAATTGGGATCCCTGGACAATAAAAATAGTTAAAAGTCGTATGGACAAATGAAGTATTTTTTCTATCGTCTATTCGAAAATTTGGTCGAAAAAATACAAAATATTTGTTTTGTCAAAATTGTGAAAATATTTAAAAATGTGAAATAAAAAATTAGCATAATGGCATACATTTGAACCCATAATTTTTCAACTTTCACAAGGGGACCACAGGAACTTTTTTGACCGAATTTGCGGAGAGAAGAAAGTACTTAATTTGTCCAGACGACTTTTAACATTTTCTTGTCAAAGAATCCGATTTGAAATAAAAAATGGTATGGCGAATCTGGGTTGGAGCACCAGTTGAAGAGTTCCCTTGTGAGATCACTTTTGAGCTTAAATAACACTTAAATAAAGAAACAAACAAACAAACGAAGCTGATATTTCCAACTAGGTATGATTCCACTTGATTGCAACTATTGTGGTTCCTGAGTTACCGAAGTGTGCTTACATATTAGACATTCTGTAGAAACTATGAAAACATGAGGGAAAAGTATATTCCACTTTTCCATTCTTGTCGCAAGGTTTGCAAAAATTGTTATGAACCACCGTGTACAATAAAAATATGTATGAAAAATGAAAAAAAAATGAAAACTTACAGGAAGGGCAGCATGGGTAAATGTTAGAAGAACTAGTATTTGTATAAATAATTTGTGTTTCATTTTGAAATTGAATTTCCTAGCACCCCATACATGAGCATGAGCTGCTAAAATATTTTTGTTAAACAATTTAAATGGAACAGTTGGATTTAGTATTGAAGGACCGGACTAATGACGCGGAGAGCAGAACTAAGGGACGTGAATAAGAATAGAATTGATAAGACTAAAACATTAAAGTACCATTCAATTGATGAAGATTTATTCCGGGAGTCTAATCGACAAAATTGACCACATCGTTTAACCAATGCAAAATAATGAACCCGCATTTCAGATGTGTCGGTTGAAAACAGAGGATTCTGATAGGAAATTGTGGGTTGATAAGTCCAGAACTTGACGCACTCTTTACAGTGAGTGTGATGAACCATGAAAATGTTTGACGAGCTTTAACTACACTCAATATGCCTTGTGCCAGAATCGTCCGAAATCCGCAAATACCATTTACAGAACATCGAAAACAATTTACAACCTGGACCACTCGGGTAGTGAATAGCTGTAGGCTCACAACTCACAATTTGAATCCGTAGTTCTTAAAACTGCTGTAGAAAGGTTTGGTGAATCAGAAAATTAAAGGCTAAAAAAGTGTAGTAAACGGTTTGAGTTAAACAAAGCGTTTTCCCTATTGAAATATTACATGGCGGACTCATGAACTTACTCTCTACAATTTACCTTCAAATTGCAAAAGTATTTTTTACCTTCGTTTCTTGAGTCCAAAATCAAAACAGTGAGTGAGTTACATAATTCCGGGTGAGATTTCGTAAACACTGGAATGCTTTATTCAATAAATTCAATTCTCCTATCACTTTCTCATCAAATGCAAAAATACAGAGAATGCGAAAAGTCATGAAACAACAGTCAAACATTTGAGTAAAATGTGCCACATTAGTTGTCCCAAAATATATATGAGTATGTAATGTAACAACTTCTGAAATGGCCAACTAATCACTAAATACACAAATGAAATGGAGTATTATTTCTAAAAAGCTACTGGATATAGACAACTCTGTATAGTCACAAAAACAATCAACCAAACTCTGTAAGCGCACTTAATTATTACGTATAAAACTAATTAGGATTAAATACTTGTTCATCTCTTTCGCACAGAGTGGGTTTGTGTTAAAATGAGTCATTCTTTCACTTTTAAAAAACACAACAACAACAAGAGAAGGAGAGAGGAAGCAGAATTAGTCTTCTTTTAAAGAATACAAAGTCTCCGTGACATGTTTATCTGCTGCTGGAATGTCTTCATCTCCCCAACCCCAAGGCCCGTCATGGATTTCAATATTTGAGGCTGATGGTCCAGTTCTTTTAATCCTTTGTTCAACAATTGTCTTTGGAACTGTTTTCAAATCATAAGCCCAACCGATCCACGCAAAAAAATCAATGAAGGCTGCTGAGAAATTGTACTGGTAGCGACCGATTTCAGCTGTTTTGTAATCCCATGGGAAAACGTGGTGATAATTGTGCCATCCTTCGCCGAATGCCCAAAACGCTACCTTTGTGTTTTCGGATGGATTTATGGTTCTGAAATATTTTTTATTAAAATTACTTCCGACAATTACATAACGAATCAGATTGGAAAATTCGAAACTTACATGTCATAAGGCTTTTCGCCCCATAGATGAGCAGCGCTGTTTACCAGCCATGTCATGTGTAATGTAATACAGTATCGAAATTGTGCAGCAAAGAACCAGGCTGTCACGAACTTTTCACCCCAAAGAAAATACGGAACAAGTGTTGGGATGAAAAAACAAGCAGAGAGAACTAGTGGAATGTAATGTCTGGAAGAAAGTAAAAAAAATATACATTTCACTAAGTCAGAACGAGTGACTAGAAGTTTTCTCGTTTCGAGAAAACTTCAAAAGGTAAGTATCTACGAGATTTTCTCAAACTTTCTTGAATATTTCCGTCATGATTTAAATTTCATAAGGTCAATAAAGGCCGCATTCGTTAAGATTCGTTCCAGAAAGCTCAATTAGCAAATTTTTAGGGTAGTGAAGCTACCTACCCTAGGGATAACCCCCAACCTCCAAATAGCGAAGAAGGTTGGTCTTTGACCGACCTACAATAATTAAGGCGCAGCGACACGTTCAATCACTTTCGAGGTCAATGAACCTGAGAATACTAGAAATTATCATCCAGTCAAATTGAGTTTGTTAGCTCGATCATGCGATTC
>JAQFYE010005925.1:0-11359 GCA_034694305.1 Protaphorura glebata
GCAGAATTTAGCAAATTCTGCCAAAGTGCTCAAGTGCTCAAGTGCCCAACTGCCAAGCATGAAACTGAGTTGCCCTACTGTTTTGCTTGATCTCTCGTGCAAACAGTGAATGTATGGTGGTTGCTTTAAAGATGTTAGAGATACCTTCGCGAGGCCAACTGGAAAGTGAGCCCAGTTACCACGAAAATTACCTGATTGCTTGACATTGCGTTACGTCGAGTCAAGTGAATTAGCGTAGGGTGGTGTAAGTGGAGTTCCTGGAGAACATTTGGTTCAATTTGGTTATATTACTAATCAATTTGGTTATATTACTGAACTGCATGGGAAATGGAGCATTATGACTTTAATAAAGAATTCTCTGACTCTGACTCTGACTCTGACATTCTACATTTTCTAAGTCCTAAGGCAATCTGAGATCACCATGGCCCCTTGCATTCGATGATAATGTGGTCAATACTATCTCTCATTCCCTATAAAGTCCAAATTTCATCAATTTTAATTTATAGATACTAGTGTTCTGAAAAATCTATGTTCCTTTAGTCGAATATGGGTAATTGTATTTCTGGTGAAGAACTGGGCTTTCGTCTAAGTATTTGTCTCTGAAAATGTCACTTTTTATTTCTGAATAGTCGGAGTGTCTCATGCTTGGAACGGCTTCATTTCTAAGTGTGATTTTGTCTTTGTCCATTACGAAAGGATTTATTTGACCATATAAATATTGGACGAACTAATTCGTTGGTTGTTCCTGGACAAAGAAGACTATTGGACATATTTGTTGGAAATGTGTTACACATGAGGAGACTACTGAATTGATGTTCTTGAGGAAGGTGACATGAAAGTCATCATAGTTGTAGTATATGGCGTCAGTCTCCGGTTGACATTCATGCGTAATGTAATGTAGCCTAGTCATCTCTTTGGTTTGCACGGACGGACGGACGGAGTTAGTAAACTGAAGGCATGACGGAAGAAAGTGAAGATTTGAGTCAAATGAAAAGACCAACTCTGGGAGTTCATGTTGGCTAATGTGCTGGAAGTTTATCCCGTGCTCCAATCTAATTGTTTCCACAGAGAGTTGGAAAAAGTGAAAGGAAGGCGGAGGGGAAAAATGTAACTGGGAGTGCGAGTTGGGTGCCTACGAGGAGAAAATGACGACATAAAAATAAGCATGCTATTTCGGGTAGAATGAACATTTTGGCTATTATTTGCTGGGGGACTTCATTCGGGAGTAGTCCTAGTACTCCAGGCGGGCTCTTTTTCCACTCTTCATTCCTTTTTCTCTTCTTCATCTCCTTACGTTAGCATAGACTTGAGTTGCCAACGGGTTTCTCTAGGTAGGAATGTCTTGAATCAATGCAAAGAAGCGGAAAGAGCAAACTGTTAGACCAAGGGAGATTTATTTGATTTCCTTGCTTATGAGAGGAGATGAATCATGGTGGTCGTGGTATTCTAGACTTCTCTAACGTTATTCCCTCATGTTCAGATTCCAGGAAAAGAGTATGTAGATGGACTCTTTCTTCGGGATCCAGTTAGACTCTTTTTCCCGGCGGTTTGAACCCCGAGAACGCCCTTGTCCGCCAACTCCAATACAGCCCACACCCACACACACACATGTAATGTACTCTAACCACCGTAACTCTCTCTGCTTATTTATCCTTGGCTAGACAAAGAGAAAGCGGTTAGTCAGCAGAGGAGTGTAGTAGAGGCAAGGGAGAGCATGGAGTCCATTCAACCCACTATCCACTATCTTCAAACAAGTTCTAATATCTCAATTAGGAAAATGCGAAGAGAAAATCACAGGACCTAAAGTCCTAGTCATCCCCCCTTCCTTTACATATTCCTTTGACTCAATCAGAGTATTAAATAATAATGGATTTAATTGTTTCCGCCTCACAGGCAGCAAAGTGAAAGCTCGTGGTATTTATAAACAACTTACTTTCCCTGTGCTTTCCCTTTCCCTTTCCAATCCTTTCTTTTCTTCCTTTCCCATTATTATTAACTAAGTTAGGGGACTGGAGGGATTTGGGTTCTGGTGGGATTAGAGGAAAGGTTTTGTGCTGGGAAAAGTGAAAGTCAAGGAATATTGCTTTATTTTCATCCTAGGCTCCGTAATCACCTTCAAATCAAAGCAAAAGGAAAAGCAACTCATTGTTAGACTAGAATCAGATGGCAAGAGACTTCCTTGGGAGAGTAAGGAAGGATACATGGATATTTTGGCACCGACTAATGTGTGCCAGAGTACACAATTTATACATACACAAGACCAGTTAGTTTCTGGAGCCGGTCTCAATAGCAGGCAAGATGCCATGGGTTAGGAAAAAAAAGTTAGACTGAAACTTTGAAAGACCTGAAGGAGGTATGTATCTAGTCCGACTCTGTAGGCTTTGTCCTGGGTGACTGCTGCTTGCTTCCTTTCTTCTCCTTTTCTTAGGAGTAGGAACATCAGCGAGAAGGAAATTAATGAGGTGTGTACAGGATCGTTAATGCATCAGGGTTCAATTGTTAAGGTCGGTGATGTATCATGGGACGAGGTTTTCCTCCATGGATGAGTACAAACATGGGTTTAGATTTGAACTATATGGAATTTACTCCATCTGATTCTAAACGTCATTTTCCAGTTTTTGGTGGGTTGAGCTGGACGGGTTGTGTAATAGATGCATGTACGTGGATCAGACAGGGTTGTTTGCTTGGATTTTGCTCGTATTCATGGTTTTGTGGATATAAAGAGGTAGTGGATGAATGAATTGAGAGTGGCTGGGTTAAGGGATAGAGATAGAAAATGGAAGTAGTAGACTCCTCTGGCGGGCTAATTCCCCTCTTAAGACTAATGTGTATGCTTCTGACGCTAATGAATATCCGTTCTGATAGAGACCGAGGTCTTCACCTTCTTGTTTAATTAGGTAATCCTTTTAGAAAGGAGCAGGAGTCGTCAGTCGTCGTCGTCGTCGTCGTCGTGGGCTACGACCTCATGCTTTCCATGTCTCTCAGAACACAAACTCTCATCTTCTCGTGGAATAAAGGCCCGGTTCAATTCAATGGATTGTTAGACCATATCATTCCATTCCATTCCATTGGTATTCCATTCCATTGATATTGCAATGCATTCACTTTGGTTGGGCTTTGTGCGATGTCTCGTCTGACCGGTCGCTCGAGGGTCACCACATCATAGAACATTTATACGACACGAATTTCACTCTCTTTCTCCTACCAGCTTTCAGCGGTTTGAAGAAGGTCGACTTTCACAACCCGGTCCGGTCGGGCACGAACCATCCGGAGAAAGTCAGGCATTACCATATAATTCTGAGACTATTCTCCCATTTCGCGAAAATAATGAAATTACCAGTTACGGTTTGGCTAAGTATTTCTCAACTTAAGTGAAAATCACCACAATAATATGCTGCCTTCAAACCACTCTGACCTTTTGATTCGTATTATATTTTGACCGGACCTAGATCATTCCGCTTAATTCTTTACAATTGCTGTGCTCCCAATTTGGGGCTTTACAACCGCAGCATTCGCCTTTGAGGGAACGATAGTTGACTAACCATGTACTCCATTAGATTTCTACTTCTTGTCCCATCACAGACATTGGGTTCGGGGTTAGGCCTTCAGGGTAGGGGAAGTCAGGACATTAGAGTTGAGCTGACTAGGACTCGGATGAGATCATCAGATTCACAAAATGCCTCATTCCTGAATTAATTTGACTGTCTCGACTACACAAATTGTTTTTAATTGTTAAATTGCCGCTATTATCATTCCATGGGTTTAACGGAAGAGGCCTCTCTGGAGCTTATCATTCTAAGGCCTATGGCATTACGTATCATTACAAACAACTCTGTACATTTGTACATGTGTATGTGGATTTAAATTAGTCTGTTTACAACCATGCTATTTTACCAATTTCAAGCCCCATGTCGTCAAGTGCTATATCCAACGATCATGGATTGAAAGTTATAGGGATTAGTACAACCTCTCGCTTTTGTGATGCACTCGAGATAGTCTACACAATATCATTACATAAATATGAGGGCAGAATCTCATATCTCCAATTTCAGGATTATATTCTGGTAGGATAGGCATTGTCGTCAAACTTTTATCAGGATCACAAAATACTTTGAAACGAGGTTACTAATTTGATTAAAGGGGCAAAGAGTCTGGGTGGCCTCTTAAAGCTTATGTTTCAGCTATAAACTCTGTTATCCGATCCGATCCGTTTGCTTATTTGGTTTTGATGCACATATTTTTATAGTTTTGCAAAAGTTTGGTAAGAAGTGTACTGTTTCTCACTAACAAGCCCATCCAAGAGACTTTTCGTATTTCCTGGGAATTTAAATTGATATTCTGGAGTTAGGAGATTGTTAAATTTTAGTCCAACTGCAGCTGTGCGTTTTTGGTCGTAGGATTACGTGTACAATAGAACAGACATCAGGACATCCAGTTCTTGGTGTAGAAACCTCACATGAATTTAAGAGGAAAATGGAATGAACAGATAAGGGACAGAAGTGATGAGGAGACTCTGATCCAACCTAAATTGTATGGAATATATTGTTAGAGTAAAATGGAGTGTAAAAGAACGATGGAATCAGACTTGTTAGAGTTTTTTCTCTTCCGAGAAGATGCAGAGGAAGAGTTGACTAGATCCGTAGTATTGAGCTATGCAAATTGGGATAAATTGCAAAACCTCTGGAGAAAACTGGTCGTTTGAATGTACTTCATTTTAAGCTATTTATAGTGTGCAGTCTCTTCCACTTTTAGAGATGTTGCTATCTTGGTTATATCATAGAACTTTAGAGGCATGGCAGAAATGTCGATAAAAAACATGCACTATCTTTTTGTCGGGACTTGCAGGTAGGCAAGCAGACTGGGCTGATGTACGTAACTTGTACCGGGTGTCTAAAATTCGTCCGACATTACCTGATTTGCATTTCCAATACAAATAATAACCGAAAAATCCTGAGCCGCATGGCCTACGTACAATGTCGCCATGGATTACAAAGAGAAAATCAGAGTCTGCTTTTCGGTTCCTATGTACTCGGGATATACTGTCGAATATGTATTTCACTTTGTTTGAAGGGTTTCATGGATTTAACACTTGCACGGATAATTTGTTGACTCCGTTCCAGTTGTAGATTGACTTGCAGAGGGGTTGATGGTCTTATTAGTCAGTTGAAGTTTCAATGTTTCCATTAACATTTTGTCACTGAGACAAAAAAAAGTCGGAATTGACGACACTCACTGATAATTCAATGATTCATCTATGATGTTTATGTTGTGTGAGCTATGAAGTTGACGACTATAATAAAACACGTATCCATCCATCCATCCAGACACTGAGATTGACATATTGAGTTGACTAGTTTTCGGTCGTCTGAAGATTTACAGTTAGATATTAAAATGCAAATCGGTTTCGAAATAGAAATAGTTATTCGTAACAGTCGTCCGTCGTCGTAATGATGTTGAATCCTGCTGAATGAATCTGACAACTCTCTCCCACGCAAGTAAAAGGTTTACATTGTACGGTTGAAACTTGTTTCTTGGAATTTTTATAGTTCGTCTAACACACGGGTTGCCAACACTGGCGAACATAAAACGTGGTCGGTTTAGTGAATTTCATGCTTCAAACCACACATGAATTAAGCAAATTGATTTTCAATTACATACCGGCTTGTCTGCTCGCAAGTTCTCCAACAACGGTTACATTGGGAGAAACTTTCAAGTCCGCTCAGCAAAGCGCTGTAAGTTTTGGAAAACGAATTTTGGAAAATGTCGTAAACACAGACTTACACACAAATTATCTTCTGTGTACATTTGTGTATTTAATATCTGATGTTTAAAAGTGTACCTAAGTGAACTCGATTGTAGAGTTCTGCATTTAAAAGAGAAAGTTTATAATCTGAATACAGTTTTATATTTTTGTACTTCTATACGTTTTCCTTTTTGAATTTCAGACAATGAGCCTGAGTCAGGTATACTCGGCTGTTATCATCATCACATGTTTCCTGTGCTACTACAACAGTTTCAACTGTGGTTTCGTGTTCGACGATGTGAGTGCAATCAGGGACAATCGTGATCTCCGACCCCAAACACCTATCAAGAATTTATTTTTTAACGACTTCTGGGGTACATCCATGCACAAGGTTTGTTCCCTCATTCTCTCAGATTACAACTGCATTTATTTTTACCACCTAGTTTTATGTCAGTGCAATTGGAAAATGGCCAAACAAAAGAGACTTACGAAATTCGCACAACTCTTACAGAAGTACTAGAAGGAGAGCCCGTCCTACGGACGGGTCACTATGAAGAAAATCAGACATCTTAAAAAAATCTAATTTTAATGGAAACTCTAAAAAAATCTAGAAAAATTGGTGTAGAGATGGCGCGCCAGCACGCCGCTCTGCTGTCATGATACGACTGAGTTTCTCCTGACTATCAGTTTACACTTCAAGACGAACTGAAAATAAAATAGTTTCCAAATATGTATGTGTCAAGGTGGTAGACAATGATAATATTTAATACAGCAAACCCAATTCGAAATTGAATGACCGTAGCGGGTCTCTCTAGAAAGGGGCGGGCTTCTCCCGGACCTTTGTAATGATTTTTGATAATTTCGAATCTAGTCACGGTGATGATTGATTATATTGTGCTGACTGCTGAGGTATTCACACATGTATTTTTTTTTATCTTATATTTCCTTCCGTTCTTTGAGCAATGCAATCCCATTCGGGGTTGGCTGCTACAACGGTGACAGTAATTAAAGTTACCTCTTTTGAGGTCATCACAATCTACACATCTCCAGTGCAGGTTATACCATGAGTCAGGCTCCTCCCTCGAAGCGGAACTTCCCATCTACAGGCGCCACAATTACCTAAATTTTTCAAAAGTAAATTTTTAATGGCTGAAAATTAGTACCATGTCTGATTTACCTTGGTACGTAGCATGTAGAAAAACTGATGTCTTGGAATTTTCTAGTACCAAATAATGTGCTGACATTTTAAGTGACATATATATGTAAATTTCCTAGTCACCTTCCCGCCGCCCCGTCACTAGGACCAGTGTATTCGTATGTACAAAGAATTAGGTACGTCTGCACAATATTAGTCTGTCTAGGTGAGAGTCTTTTCCTCTCTTCCGAAGTGATAGTAAAAAGAAAAACTATCGTTTTGTTGAGTATGTCAGACCGTGTTCGAAATTGAGCTTCTAAGTTCCAAACATGAGTGCATGTGAGTCGCCTTGCCCTTCCCATTCTTTTCCTTACGTTATTTAGTCCCAGTTCCACCAAATTTTACTTGTCCTGGTGAAATGTGAATGTACTGGAACGATTATTCGTGGTATATAGCCTAGTTTGCCATAAGCCATACCCTTACGATCATTTCCTCACTTTCACGCCTCATTTTTCTTATCAAATGTGTCCTGTCTCTGTCTGCCACGAGTAGTAATTGTGTATCTACCCATCACACCATGTGCACCTCTCCAACGTGCCAGTCGGTGTATTTTTAATGTACTACGACAAGGACAGAAGCTCCCAATCTACCTTATTTTCCTTTGATCATTTATTACATGTACAATATGCGAAGAACTGTGACTTCTTTCTCATGATGTTTTAATAATCCATGCGTGGGAATGCTATGTGTACACTTCACTTCTAGTTCTCATTCGCGCGGTTCTAATAACAGGAGAAGGAGGGATACTAAATAGAATATCGATACAATTACCGGGACCGACCTTCGGCATTTTGGCGCAGTGCGCTAATTTGATCTTTGCGTGCTAGCACGTTTGCTTTCCTGATAATGTGTCTGGCATGCACTTCTACTTGGGTTCTCCAGAGTCCAGCAAAGCCCGTTTCAAGGGATTAGGTGGGGGTAATGGGGCTAAGGTGACTGACTGACTGTTTTGTTTCGCTTCTGTCCTAACGCTCAGACCACAAAACAAGATTCGCACACAATGGAAGCTTTAATGTACTATTGTTTGGACCATTGACCATGGATAAAGTCGTAGGATTAATACTTGTTCTGAACATGATTGTTCGTTTCTCCAAAACTTAGCCTCAAATTATGGCGAATTTTTCAAATTGTATTTACAGCTCATTAATTTCAGAAGTTCTGTCAAATGTGAGCACGGTTTGTTCCTAAGCTTTCGAAATTTAAAAAACGATTAGGTATGAACTGTCCCGCTTATTTTTTTAAATTACATAACTAGAGGACTGACGAAATCATCCTTTTATAATTGGAACCGCATTTTTACTTTTCAAGCAACAGTGCGTAGAGACCTACGTTCGACATGGAAGATAAATGCGGGTTAAAACAAGTCCCATCCATGGTTAAACGTATCCCAATTGTGCTACAACTCTTGAGAGTTGGAGAATTTGAAATTGTGGAAGCTCTTGAAACCCCACATTTTTTTATTGTAATTTCCTAGGATTCCCTAGTCGAGGCGGGGGTCGACAGTGAGAAACGGAAGTGCAGAAGAGGGAAGTCTCCATGCAATATATGTATGTAGGTGTGGAGATAGTGAGGATAATTATGTAGGAGGTATCCTTACCCATAAGGGAAGGAGGAAAAGAGAGAGACGTACCTTTTGGTCACAGAATGCAATAACTTTTCTCTTGTGGCAATATTTTTCGCAAATAAATGCGCTCACTCCTAGCTCCCCCAGCTCATTCTCCATGTCCTCATCGTTCGTCGTCTCTAGTGAAATTTTGGAGACTCGACTAGACTAAAGTAAGAGTACATACATTGTTCCACATCTAGATTCTAGAATCCAGGTTCTAGTTTCTAGTTCCATGTTTCTATGGTTTAGTGTGGTGACTTGATAGGATCGTCTTTCGTACAGTACTTGGTAGCATTAGTGAGGCTCACTCGGTGTGGGTGTTCAGATCCATCTACCTTACCTTATGTGTGTTTGAACTATCTCTATCTCTACTCTTTTTTTCTCCTTTTGTCATATAATATATTATGCAGTCTCTATACATTCTCTCTTCACCCGTTCATTTCACATATATAATGGAGAAATTTCTTGCACCCAACCACCACGAACCCAAGCCTTTCTCCATTCTTCCTTCCCTTCGTCTTCACTTTCCCCCTTTGCGACAATAGTTTTCCCAGTATTTTTTATTTAAAAACTCCTTGACATTTATTGTCATTCCTTTCCTTACCTCTTCTACCTTTTTCCCCTTGGATGCTCTTCGGTCCTGAGTTAGTTTTGACGTTCTTATTTTATATAGTAGCGTTGGAGGGTATTAGAACATCCTCCTTTTCTCTTTTCATCTTCCTCGTCCTCACGCATTCAATAATTTCACTTTTCACTGTCATTTCTTCTCAAGCCAAGGCTTGAAAACCGGAAATGAAGAGCAGTCAATGGGAAAATTCCATTTTATGACTCTGTCAGTTCCAATCGTAATCTCAACCCGAGCCAGTCAGTCCTCGTCTCCAGTCTGCATTCCATATAGTGAATGTACTATATTATATATATTTCTACCACTAACGTCTCTCTCGCTCAATAGAATATCCACTAGTACTTCAAGTACAACATACAGTAGTAGTGGTTGGGATTGGGAAGGTGGAGGTATTTAATTTATTTCCGAGCTCTGATTCATTTTGCCAATTCGAGAATCTAATCCTATCCAGGGTTTTAGAAGATAGGATGGGATGTGAAGCTGAGCTGAGCCGTGGCATGTCATCCGAATGCCACTCTCTGAGTCTGACTTCATCCTTGATGGGTTTCGAAGAGGATCCAACGATTTCCCTATAAAGACGCCCAGCACATTATTCAACTTCCTGGCTTCCCTATCCAGAAGCTTAACTAGATCCTCCTTCTCTTCATACTTATTTTGGAAAACTTGGAGCGTATGATGTAGCCAGCCCAAAAATTTTAGGGTTTCACTGACATTAACAGATAATCGTAGGCCGGGTTTATTTTAAATTATATCCTTGTGAACGACTCTAACTTCAACTGTATCTGAACTAGAGGCAATTCTAGTCTTATTATTTAATCATATTGAGAAAAGTATATTGTCCTCTGATGTTCTGGACATGAGGGACAAATTCACCAATTAGACTACTAGCTTATCTGTGGTTCATTTATTTAATTAATATTCCTTGTGTTGGTTTAGGTCTTACATATGACTTTGGGAAATGGCTTTCACTAGATACATGAATATATGTACAAATGTGACCAAATTTGGCTTGTCCCAGAATGTGGAATTTATTTTTACAACTCTCTTATCCCGAACTTTATTTCCGACTGATTGACTGCTTACGCGAACGTCATTTGATATCTCTGCAACCATACAATTACACGACAGACTCAGAGGATAGTGGGACGAAAAGGGAGACTTTGTGTGTGCCTTAGAGATAGGAAAATATGTAAGGGAGAGAAATTGATCCCCAGATGAGTTTCGGCGTCGCTACATGTTTATTTCGATGTAAGGTTCAATGAATAAAGTATCGTTACTAAGCTAGAAAGGAGCCCCATTCATCTGACTCAAACTGATCAAACATCCCAACCCGTCCGTCGGGAACTACCCAGAAAAAGTTAGTTCCAGTAAATACGTCCTCTCTCTCTCTCTTTTCCTTCAATCTGCTGGCTGACCGAAATAAGGGTGTAGTCCCATATGTTTTCACATTCCGACTTTACTCGGAATCATGTAGTTTGTAACTACCTCGTCGCCGTAGTCTTCTCTACTAGTTTCCTCTTCCGCCCCAGCCGTCGTCTCAACACTAAAAACTGAACGAACGTAAAGTCTTCTACATTCTCTACACTAGACTATCTTTCTATACAAACTAAAATGTCGAGTCAAATAAAAATATAGTTCTTGCGTGAGCACTTTGGAGAATTTGTTTGTATTAGTTCGGAATTTAGTTTACTGGAATGGAATCTCAGACTATACTTTCATTTTCTTACACAGTCGGTTGGAGTCTGGGCGGAAGTAGTAAAGTTAATTTTACGGATTAGTATCAAAAGGAAGTTTAATATAAAGAGTCCCACCGAGTTTTGAGATTTGGGAAGCTTAAGCCGAGTCCAATTGTTAAAATAGTTAAAGTTGTTATTTTAATTGAGATTAAGCAATTCGTTTAATATGACGGTACACTCAGACATATACTTCCTCGCTAAGTTGAGTGTTTGATCTTACTTTCCTTGACGAGTTTTATTCTAATGCTCGGCATCTCCAGCCTAGACCAATTGCGAGGCAATATAATCACCATTTTGACCATAGTCATGTATGTATGTATTGTATGTATGTATGTATATTGAGGAGGAGGTCTAGGGGAACAATAAACAGTCGCGACTGGGAAAGCCCGTGGAAAAAGTATTAAGGGAGTGGTTGAGAGGTTTTTTGGATTGGGCGAGAGGGTGCGGAGAGAGT
>JAQFYE010005926.1:0-11358 GCA_034694305.1 Protaphorura glebata
AGCGATTCGACAACCGCGTTGGCCTGGATCTATAGAAATGATGACTGGGGAACTTTCGTGGGCAATCGTGTAAAGGAAATCTGTTCTTTGACGAATTCTGGCGACTGGAGACATGTACCTGGAGTAATGAATCCCGCCGATTTACCCTCACGCGGGTGTAGTCCAACCTTTCTGCTACAGAGCCGATGGTGGGAGGGACCGGACTGGTTGAGGTGTCCTCAAGAGAATTGGCCAGCCGGAAGTCAAGAAATAGATGAGGAAGCAGTGCAATCCAAAAAGAAGAGGAGTACATGTAGCACCTTAGTCGTCACTGAAGGAAGCACACCATGGTATGTTCAAAGATATTCTTCCTATACTGCCAATATTCGACTCGTCGCTTGGATTCGAAGATACCTAGACAAACTTAGAAAAAGAAGCACTGAAGTCGGTGGGCTTAAAGTAGCCGAAATTGAAGCTGCTGAGAGAAATGTTTTCAAGCTTGTGCAGGCGGAAGTTTTCATTTCCAAAGACGGGGTCATTGGTGGTGTACGAGTAATCGAAGAAGACGGAATTTACCGTTTCAAAACTAAACTTCTCTACCGTGATGATAAGAAAAATTTTGTGAAACCAGTTCTACTGCCAAGTTCCCACCCCCTAGTTGAACAATTAATACGGGGACAACATTTAATATGTCATCATGCAGGCGTTCAGTTTCAAATGAGCAAATTACGTGAGAGGTGCTGGCTTCTACAAGGAAGGAAAGCGATTCAAAAGGTAATCAAGAGTTGTGTGATCTGCCGTCGATTTGGAGGGAAGAGCACCAAAGTTCCTGAGGCACCATTGCCTGAAGACCGAGTAAGGACAGCGAAGGTGTTTGAGGTCACAGGAGTGGGTTTGGCCGGTCCTCTTTTCCTGAAAGATCGAAACAAAGCATGGATCGTTCTATTTACATGTGGAGTGTACCGTTGTGTCCATTTGGAGTTGGTACTTTCTTTGAGTACTGATTCGTTTCTCCTGGCCCTACACCGGTTCATAAGTCGAAGAGGACGACCAACTACAGTCTACAGTGACAACGGCACTAACTTTACAGGATCTGTAAACGCGTTCAAAAAGCTAGACTGGAAGCGAATTGAACGAGAAGCACGAGTTCAGAGAATCCAATGGAAATTCAATCCTCCATCGCCAGCCTGGTGGGGAGGATGGTGGGAGCGACTGATCCGTACGCTCAAGGATCTTTTCAAAAGAATGTTGGGTCATCAGAAGCTAACCTACGTCCAATTGGAAACATGTGTCTGCGAGGCGGAGTCTGTGATCAACCATCGACCTTTGACATACGTAACAGAAGATCAAGACGACCTTATCCCTCTGACCCCAGCCATGTTCATTCAAGATGTCCAGGAGTCAAGTTTCCCAGAAGCGGAAGCATTGGGTGCCGACGGTGTACAAAGTTCTTACAAAAAAATTGAATAAAATGAGAGAAGAACTTCGTGTGAGATTCCGAAAGGAGTACTTGGGTCAACTGGTGCCTCGAGAAGAATCAAAAAAGTCGCCTGAAGTGAAAATTGGAGATGTCGTACTAGTGGGTTCGGACAACAAGAAGAGGTTGGACTGGCCAATGGCGATAATCACGGAATTGTTACCGGGAAAAGATGGGAAAATTCGAGTTGCTCGTGTCAAGACATCAACTGGGTTCCTCTTTCGTCCCCTTCAACGTCTTTTCCCATTGGAAGTTTCATCGGTTACAACCCCTCCGATTTCCCCAGAAGTGAAACGAGGAGCGATTGAAGAATCAAAAGAGACAAAGAAAGAAGAGTCTAAAGTTCGTACACGCTACGGAAGAATTGTGAAGAAACGTTCCCATTTTGAATAACGATTAATGATTTTATTTTGTTTCCACAAAATAAGGTGGGAGGATGTTAAAAGCAAAAATTTAATTTGTATTATGTGCGAGTAATTCATGAAGTGATAACTAGGGCCACCTGTGCGTGGCAACTTGTATTATTGTCGCGTGGGAATTGTTCGTTGATTGTGAAATATTATTCTGGAGATTTCTACGCGTCAGTTCATGTTTGGCTTCCGTCTGCGATCGGTCCAAGTCTTAATTAAAGAATAAAAGGGATTGTAAGAAGTTAAATAATTGAAGGTCTTATTACTCCTCCGTTAAACTAGTTAGCTGAGTTAGCAGTACCTTTCACACTCAGATTAGTCAGTTTAGTCCGCGAGAACCACAGTACGTTTAAGGGTTTTCGAGGAGAGAGAGGAAAATAGGAATTATCCGGGGGTCTTTTTTGGGTAGAAAGAGACGCCCTCAACACTTGTTAATGCCTGAGTTCTAAAATGAACATTGACGAAAAAATGAGTTTGATGAAGGTAGCATGGGAAGTAATACATGGAGGTAGCATGGGAGGTAGCATGGGAGGTAATACATGGAAACAGCACGGGAGGTAGTATGGAAGGTAGTAGTTGAGGTAGCATTGGACTTATCATACGAAGGTAGCAAACGCAGGTAGCATCCGCGGCCAATGCTTCACTCCTGCCGAATGAACATAGAATGACAAATCCTTGACTAACTAATCCCGTTCTCAGATCATTAATTTTACAATGTAAAAACAAGGAATACAGGGCTGAATTACAGTTTAACAAGACAACAGCTGATGGTTTTTAATTCATGTTTATTTTATTTACTTGTTTATACCAGACCGGCCAATTAAAAGGGGAACGTGATTCCGGACCTCCACACATGATAGAGGAAGCAGGAATGATTCTAAATGGTGATGAGAATCCTGCAGATCATGGATCATTTACAAGTGAAATGCAAAAAACAAAGGTAAAATCAGGTTAATCATATAAAGTCTATTTTATGACTCCTTTCTTAATTTTAATTTCTTGACACGTGAGGGCCAGTTAAAACAGTTCGCGGTGGAAGTTCCAGCCCTTTCAAAGGTAATTTTTTTTCATACGAAGTGGTGATAAAAATTCACCTACGCGGATGTAAAATATTTTTTTTTACCCCAGCAATAGACATTACCCTAAAAGAATTAAAAATCAAATAACCTAGAGTTAGTTAGATCAGGATGAGGTTTCTTACGTTTACTTAAGAAACTTTCTTTTACGTTTCTTACGTTGTAATTTTTCTTGTAATTCTAGAATCTTGTATCAAATGCTACCTTCTTGACTATACATCACTTGATAACAATGTTTAATATTGACTAGTATAATCAAATGAAATCACAGGAGCTTCGCCGCGTACACTTTTTTCAATCTTGCTAAATTAATCAGGAAAAATTAATTTCAATAATATGATGGATTTAACAATGCAAACTTATTTTGAAGCGTTCGTCTAAAAGGATTGAAAATTCGCGAGTTCAAACTCCAATTGCCGAATCAAATGGGATTGATGATAACATTCATACTATTGACATTAAGAATGAAAATCAAAAAAAGGTAATGGTGATTTTTGAATTTGTGTTCGTTTTTTTTTCTTTTCTTGGGTCTACCTTATCAAATATTATTCACATCATTTCTTTTGCTAGGTTCGTAAACTCCCACCCATCACTCGACCAGTATTGAGTCCGTTGGAAAGAAAAGTTACAACCGTTTTTACTCATGAGGAAGAGAAAGAAATTCGTCTGTTAGCCATACTTGACCGAATAAAAAGTAAAATGTATGGTGTTGTTTGATCAAATGAAGGAAGTCTAACGAATGATTTGGCTACTTATATTCGTTGTAACGGCTTCAAGTCAATTCAACACAATAATAAGATCAAAATTAAAAAAGTTTCATGATTAACGAGACAAGGGACAATGCACGCTACGTGATTGTGTGGCATGGATCATTGCCAGACAGAATCGGTAAACTGATTTTAAATTATGACTGCTTTCTTAAGTTGAGCTCTGAAGCCGTGGATTATATATACTTGGACCACGTTAAACCGTTCTTTCATCACACAATTACGGCAGAATGTTCAACAGCATCAAACTCGTCTGAACGCACAGATTGAACAAGTGGAAGGGCGTGCATGAAACAGAGGGCATAAATATACATTTGTAAATTAATAATATAAACATTGTATTATACTAATAGTTTTTTACAGTTAGCAAATACATTTACTAAAGGTTTAGGACATAGTAAAAGAGGGGGTTCCTATTGATGGCCAATCAAAGAGATGAAAGGATATTTTTTGGGATCTAATCCTAACAACGAACCTCTAGTCTCGGTGAAATGGGAGTAAGTTGGAATTAAAAACAAAAACAATTTTGTAGTGGTTCCTTTTTCTAAAATATCTCCCGATAAATTATCTTTGGTCACATAATTTATGAGAGAAATTTCTATGACGGCTGAGATTCAATGAAATCTTAGTAACATTGATATAGACTCATACTCGAATTTATTTATTGTAAAAGGACTACAGCGGAACCAGATGCTAAATCTTGTGGTCCTATGCTATTGTTTGATGTTACTTCGTTGAAATGTATACATACATACATACATAGAGTTGATTGATAACTAGAAGTTAAAGTGAACGAAGTGGACGGAGCGAAGCTCTTTATGTTCCACTTGATGGCAATCAGAATGTTCGCGATGTTCGCGATGTAACGCTTTCATTACCAAGGTTACCGTTGTTGGTTACAAAGTGTGTCAGCAACTCCCCACATAGACTACTTGACAGCCCTCGGGATGTTCACGATGTTTGCGATGTAACGCCGTCGTTACTATGGTCACCATTATCGTTAAAAGGTTTGGTCTACAGGTCCTGTATTATATTTGTCGAGTATTGTCATTCTGTGAGAAATGCCAACAAGCAGTTTAATCACAGATTCGGAATTTCATTAAAATACTTCCGCGTTTTGAACCTGAATAAGAAAATCGAGAGTCAGATGTAAAGGAACTACTTTGGAACTAAAAAGACGTTTAACATTAGTACGAGTTTCTGCTAAATGAAACTTGAAAATGCAGTTATTCAGCAGAAAAGAATGAACTTAACGCTGGACTAACTTACGTTGCCTTTTCACGATTGAGATCACTTTAGTTTTGCCGTGGATCCGAAGCTCGGAATTGATCGTCCAAAGAGCATCAAAGGAAAATCAATTCAATTGAAGGAGCGTTAAGAGCGAGTTTTGACTTCAATAATTTAGCTCGAAGTTCACATTTGTGACAGATGACGATCATTAATGATGTGTAATACCAATTTATTAAAGGAACTATTATATTGCTGGACAAAATAGAAGACAACACGGTAAAAAAAAAGAAAATTCACAGTTAGATTTAAAAATCTTCTTACATACAGTCAGGTTAGGTTGCTCATAATGCCTAGAGGGCTAGAGGGAGCAGAGCATCCCCATTGCGGGTTCCTGGGGCAGAGCCCCGGCTGGGGTAGGGGGCGGAGCCTCCCATTTAAAAAGAGGTTTAGTAATTTACCATGGTATTATTTACTGTATACAAGATTATCACCATGCTGTGCAATATATTAATTTACTGTGCAAAATAATATTTCTCTGTGATTTCACTCTAGTGTACCGTCGGCGATAAAATCACCATTATATAATAATCGTAATTTGTCAAATCAACAAAAGTGCACTTTTTTAACTTTTTTTAACTTGAACTAAACCGGAGGATTGAAAAAAGCACTCCGTGGGGAACTAATTTTCAAAACAAAATATAAGGGCGAACAGTTACGGAACCAATACTATACAACTGAAGTTCGCTTCGCTTCGCTCACCCTTCTGTGGCGCAACCGTAACGGGACGACGAAATCTAGACCGAAATCCATTGCAAAGGATTTCAAGGATTCTTACGTCGATGGATGTTTTGATGTGGTTTTGAAGAAATTTACGAATGTGACAAAACTGAAATACTTTAAACTACAAATTATACGGGATTTTGTTAATGGCGTCGTGAATTTGAACCAGAATTTTCTGGCAATACAATCATTAGGGTTCGAATTTGAAAACAGGTTTGACGCAGTTGATTATGCAGATGGATTCTTTTCTCAATTTGACCCATGCTTAACCCTCAACTCATTGATTGTTAACGACTTCTACATGAAAATCCATGCGTGACACAATTTTTTGATTATTTTCCCAAATTTAACCGAAATAGATTTTCGAGTTATGGATCACGGTATTGAGGTTGTGAGACAAGTCCGGAGTCTAATGACATCACTCGAGTCATTGTCTATTTATGTTCAAGTTGAACAACCAGAGGACCCTTATTTGGACTCTCTGTTCACTGGAATTCCAACTCGAGCACATGAATCCATTCGTCCTACTGTACAATTTTGAACTATATGAAGGAAAATTGCCGACTACCGTCCATTCGTAATTTAACAAGTACGTACTTTAATTGAAATTCATCGTAATTTACCACCGAGTACATTTATTGTGACATTTCAGAACTCAGACGTTTCACTTTGAATATGAGCAGACATTTCTACGTGACTGATCTTACTGCCTACTTGGCTTTCTATTCCATGAATCAATTGAATCAAATTGACGTCGACAGCAGAGTAAGTTTAAAATCAATAAATTCTTCATTAAATTTTTCAGGCTGTATTGTCTAAGAAATTAATACCTCTTGAATTTTGTTCAGTTTACGAAAGCTTGTTGTGAAATACTTACGAAGGCGAGTGGGCTACAAACATGGACATTATCAAATACCATCCCTAAGTTTGACCCTTCTGAACGAGACGACTAGCTTTAATACCCCAGCTCCAGTCTGTTCAAACATAATGCTCTACCCCATCAGCGGACATCTTCAAACCTTGATTTCAGGATATAGATTCCTATCGATTTGATTTATTGATTTGCAGGTTGTGCCATTCGACTCCTTAATTGACGATTGGTTTATTTAAAAAGGAAATGAACAATATATGTATACACTTTATCAATACAACAATTAAACAGACAATTGTTATAACGAGACGACGTTAAATGAATCGACACATGTCGAGTGTATAATTACGGATATAAAAGCTTATAGGTAAATCTCAAATTGTCTGATGACAGAATTTGGATATCATACTTTAGTTAGGTGATGCTTGTTCGCCTTTTCCTGCAGTAGAGAATACTTGTAGAATTGATTTTCTTTTCCTTCTACGCAGTATAATTAATTTTCAGTGTTAAAAAATGTCATGCTAAGATAAACCGGACGCAGGGAATCGGCCCGAACACGCTAATATATAAGAATCCCATATCATTATGTCATATAAGTTTGAATATTTTAAACTCTTATTGGATTTTAATTGATTACTGATTTATATTGTGTTTGAACATACTTCACTTAACTGCAGGATAGAATATTTCGTACTTGCAATAGATATTTTATAGACGATGTTAAGCTGTATGGGTTTGATATGAATATTATTATAATTAATCAAAAAAAATACAAACAACAGAGTAATCGAAATAATTGTTAATACTTTGTTCTTACTGAATCCAAATAAAAATTTACATAAATAATGATTAATTGATCAACTTAATTGATGATGGTGGAACGTTGAATGCGCTCAACAAGCTGGACCAAGATTAGGGCAATGGATATCCAAACTCATGTGGTTACCGGAACTGAACACTGCCTTCAATTCTTGTTGAATGGTTAAAAACTAGAAAGAGAGGTGCCCCAGTTACATATAATACATTATTAAATATTATAATGGACTAGATGTCCTTGAATGTTGAAATGTTTGAAATAACTCACATCAACGTTTGGTAGTCCGGCGAGTGTTTCCAAAACTTGAAACGTCAATTCATTTTGACCAAGCAAAGAGTCATATCATTCAAAATATATTATTAATGCATATAATGATTTTATGATTCGTTCAAGCTACTAAGAATCATATAGTACCTACAGTTGATTGTAACTCACTGATTGTGGGTGTGTCAGCGGATGATGAAACTCCATATACCTAGAAAATAAACGGATCAGACATACGTATATGTATTATAATTTGAATAATTTCAAATTCCATATATCATTATAATTTTTACATTGGACTCATCGTTAGAAATAATCCGTAGCGTACAAACTCCATCGTTACAGACTGACGCGTCAGAAGACGCTTTAGTATTCACATTTTTGTATACAGCTTGTGATGAAGACACAATTGGAATGACGTTGACGGACAAGTCTTCAACCTCATCATATAGTGAAATTGTCTGTTGTAAACAATCCTCGGGAAATGCAGTATTTCTATTCGTCGTGATCACGTGAATCAGAGGGTCAAAGTTTATGCTCTGTACAAACATAATGAATGGAGATGAGTCACATATAGATTACATATAATAAGTAGAAATTGATATTTGGTAGAATTTGGAGTATGCACACCGGATGTTCCGCAAATAGTTGGGTCCACGTAAGATTGAAATCGGTGACCGGTACATTAATAGCTCTAATCAACATCGAGGGGAACACCGTTTTAACATGTACTAGAATCTGTATAGTGTTAAATACATTTCTATGTCTAAAATAAATACAGCCAAAATAACATAATTATACAAGAAGAATATTATTATTACGTGGTCCATGTCCTTAGTTGGTCAAAATATTTGGAATCAAAACTTCTCGTTACCGAAATTATTCTTAACAAACGACAATAACAGTGGACGTATTATTTGGATTGTCTTCGACTTATGTTACCGCCGTCCACCTTCAAAAATATACAGGACTCAAACTACTTTGAATTTGACTCTTGTAATATTCATCATTGAGTATTTCAAACATCACAAAATTATATCCGTGCTATCTGACGGACAAAACGTGAGCAGCGGAGTCGTGTAAAGGTAAGCTAAGTATTAAGAGGATTTTATGTATCCCACTAGATACATAAAATTTCGCAAAAAAATTCAAAATCATTTTTTTTGTAAACATTTGTTTCATCTAGGTCTATGCTATTTCTAGTACTAACCTAGACAAAGAAAATCGAGATTGACACGGAATGGAAAACGCTGGAAAGCACATGAAAGTTAACACATGATTTCAAGGGTGTCATTTTTTTTCTGACATTATGGAGTTCAGAATTTCAAAAAAAATTGTCTATTTTAGAGTCTTTCTGATCGACTTTTGGGGTCTTTTCATTCTCTCCCTTAATTGAACGCCCGGCAATGCAGCTACGCACATCTAATTCTCCGACGGAATATCTACCTCAGACCTACCATAAGATTATCTACAGAACGTATATTACACTGTTTGTGCGGCACCCCCTGATTGCAGTGCCGGGGGGAGAAAGTTTCAGGACGTATTAGGGTTAGTAGCTTGACACATTAGTGGATGTTGTGCGTACGCGCGCCAGTAAAAATAGACTTGGCAATATAGACTTGGCAATACCTGTTTTGTGTATCATGTTGGGATAGACTGGATACTGGTATCCAGCCATTTGTTGAATACAGGATATCCGACTTCGGCCTGTCGCCGGATGCCGAATATCCGACCGGATAGTAAGAACTCTGCAAGTGGGGTTTTATTTTACTGCCTGCATTACGGGGAAGCCGGATTTGAACTGAGAATTTCTATTTTTGTTTCCAGGAAAGAAACTTGTCAGGATAAGTGAAGAAATTACTATTTTATTTCCACTTTTACATGCAAAAGGATAGGGAGAGACTGAGCGGTGGTAATTGTACTATTTATTTGTGTAGATATCCACACAAGTATATCACTTATAATAGGCCGGATTAGTTATAAAATTAAGAGTCAAAGTAATGCGATGTAATTCATTTAAATATAATTTTCTGGTTCAGAGTCCAGGTTATAAAATAAAATAGTTGTAAACTAAGAAGAAGGCGTAAGAAAAAATGTTCCGAGCATGGTCCGTCAGGTTGGCCAGGTATTTTAGAAGTCAATTTTGGAGCAACAAAACAATGGCGCGGTGTGACCAGGTAAAATTGAGTAAGGTGACTCATTGTCCGATAAGTCCAAAAGTCAGCCGCCATTTCAGACAATTCGAGGATCAACTATTTGCTAGGTGTCATTGGAGAAATGCGTAGGGAGGAGTTAGAAGTTTTATCTCTCGCTACATTTGCTGCACAAAATAAATTTGTTAGGAAGAAATTGAGCATGTGTATACTGAAAATGACGTCGTCGTGGGTTGTACGGAAAGTACTACAGGTGGTTAAATTATTGGACAAACCTGCAGCATTGGATCGTCTGAGCGCAATACTGTTGTCCAAGTTCAGTTTTGACATTGTGAGGAACATAATGGACAACTTGAATTATGGGGCAGTGGCAAGGCAAAGGTATAGAGGAAATCATGTAAGCGATCAGGATTTTGTAATCTCTATTACGTTGTTTATCATCAATACATAAGTATGCGGGGTATTATTCGGGGTCCTTCCGAATAGTCCAATGGGTTTTGGTGTTGCGTTCTTGTTCCTTCGCACGTAGTTCTGGGTCCTTCCGACTAGTCCGATGGGTATCGGTGTCCCGTTCTTGTTCTTTCGCACGTAATTCTGGGTCCTTCCGAATAGTCCGATAGGCATCAGTGTCGCGTTCTTGTTCCTTCACACGTATTTCTGGGTCCTTCCGAATAGTCCGATGGGCATCAGTGTCGCGTTCTTGTTCCTTCACACGTAATTCTGGGTCCTTCCAAATAGTCCAATGGGCATCATTGTCGCGTTCTTGTTCCTTCACACGAAATGCTGAGCTTTGCCGATTTGCAGTTTGCGCTTGGGTATTATTCACGTTTTTAAGTGGATTTTGCCGAACCCGCTTGCATTTCTTTTGATTCGCGTGTTCGCCTTTCCGTTTTCCATTTTTACGAGTCATTTTGGCAAGTTAATCTCACTTTTCAATTTATGTCGGAGGTGGCACCGAATGTGTTTGTTTTGTTTGGTATATTATGTGTTCATATTTATGTATGTTGTCAAGACAACGCGTGGCTGCTACATTTCTATTCACATTTACAACCATGTCGTTTCTCTTCGCTTCCTTACCAATTGGTTTAAAATGTATTGCTTCTATTGACATTTCCAAGCATATCATTCTTTTCTCTTATTTAGGAAAATTATTTCATATCATTGCTTCCACAAATTTTTCTTACACATTCTTATAAGTTATTGCGCTTCCTTACCAACGGGTATAAGACGTATCGCTTCTACTTATACTTCAAACGTATATACTTAATTTCTGTCCATTACGAGCATGATTTTTTATTTTTGCTTCCACGGTTTTTGTTCCTCAATCTATTTGCCTACTGCGCTTCCTTACCAATGGGTTTAACCCTTTAACGGGTAAACCCGTATACATACGTTTTCAGAAGTTTGACCCCTCATCGTTGAATTATTTTTTTGCAAATACACCCCTGTAGGTGAATCCGTATATATACGTTTGTCCTCATTTGGGTGAACCCGTATATATACGTTTGTCCCCATCCGGGTGAACCCGTATTTA
>JAQFYE010005927.1:0-11356 GCA_034694305.1 Protaphorura glebata
TGGTTTAGTGCTCACTCTTCATCAATAATCACGGTGGTCGGCGGAGGAATCATTGTCTCCAGTAATTGACCATCCTTCTCAACAAATGGTTGTTTCTCTCTAATGAACGAAAAGAAGATCAAAAAAATGTTTGTGTAGTACAAAAAAATTGCGACTAAAACTACAACAAGAGAATTAAGTAGCAGTGAAAGGAAGGGGGTGTACGAATGTAAGAGTTACAATTTTAGTACACACCACGCTCAGAACACTCTCAAAACATCCATGGAGGAAGAACAAAAGTTCGGAGGCATGCTTTGGAAGAAAAATCAACACTCCACGCGCCCACACTCTGATCTTAGTGTGGTACAATTTTAATTAAATTTCATTTGCTTCTATTCTAAAAGCATTGGGAAAACAGCATATACTTTAAATTCCAAGAAAAACTTCTACTTCATAATGCCAAAAACGTGTTGAAAGATTAAAAGTGCAAATGTCATGTATAGGCGTTCAAGCAAACTGAAACACTTTTATTAGTTCTATCATTTTTGCAAATTTTCAGAAACTGACAGTTCAGCTGTTTTCTGTTTTCTTCGGAATTCTGCTGAAATTTTGCGTAAAGTTAGGCGTTGGCTTCATGAATAACATTGGGTTCACAATCGAAGTCGTAAAATCAGAAATGCAGGTCCCAACAATACAGAAAAACGTCTCAATACACCCCATGTCTTCATTGTGAATACGGACAACATCAGTGAGACTTCGGCTGCCGACCGTGCTCATTTATGAGTCCAACCAAGACATCCGCGAAAATTTTCGCCCAAAATCCACTGACTAATCAAAACATAAACGCCACTACAAATGCCCTTTTTCAAATAGCTGTTAGCGAAGTAATGCTGTTTTCCCAAAATATCCACCGAATCAGGATATCACATCCAAGCTTTCACTCAAACTTACTGTGTGTTGACTTTTGGACCATTGTCTGGACGTTGCTTCCTATGACAGCACTTGTGAGAGACACCCCAAATGATTCCTAAGAATAAAAATAAGGAAAATCACTTCAATCCCGTCAAACTGAAATTTACTTGCGAAATCTGAATATGCAAGAATTAGCTCAATCCGACCATCCTGATAAACGTTATATAAGGACGTCCATCTGTGAACTGTCTCCGTTCACTTTTTCGGACAGGTGTTTAGTTCCTATTCGGATACAATGTATATATAAAACATCATTACCTGCTTGGTTCACTTTATAACAGGTCACATCGACGAGAAGCACTGTAATAAGAAGAACTAGGGCTACGAGAACGATAATCACAGGAAGATCCAACCCCGCATCCGTACTTACTCTTGAGTCATAGCTCCCTATTCACACACAAAATTATTTTTTTAATTATAAAAATTCAAACATCAAATTAACATAAAATTAAAGCTAAATATTTATGCTTAGTTATAAATTCTCTATTCATTAATAAACAAACCATCTAAGCGTCAAAAAAAATTATTTACTACAAGGATAAGTAAACCAGCCGTCTAGTATTTAGGTCAGGGGTACGAATTACGAAATTTTAAAGCCGTAATTGAGTTGTTTTTAAATTACCCCTTCCTGAAACATCCTGAACCACAACTCTCCAAAGGCAGCAGAATAATTTAAAGCCAAATATTAAACCACACACAGAACAGACTCATGAAAAACTACTCAAATGCTACACAACCAGTAACAATAACAATTAGAGAAAGCAGAGGCAGAAAAATCAAATATAATTGAAAATAAAAACATCTGGTTAAGAAAACGCTCAAAGCCCTTACACTAAACACTACTACATCATATTTTTAAATCCTAGAAATTATTATTGTATATACGAACTTGTCTAATCGGAAATTTCTTAAAATCATTTTTCATTGCAAAATTTAAAAAATACTTAATACGCTATCTGCGGCGAGAATTTTTAGCCTAATTCGACTACGCCCATCAGTCTCGATTTGCATGTACTTTCGTACCGTCGTGTTAAAACACTATGACGAAAAACTATTTGTTTGCGAAGTTTCATCTTCATCTCCAGGATTCCGATCCAGTCGCTGCCGCCAATTGGTATCATCATTTTCCAAATTGCCGAGTTCCAGTAAGATCCTGTGAACGCAACTTTGGCAGACCCTTGACAGAGCGCGGGACGCAGGTCAAAGTGAGCGGGGTTTTAGAATGACCTCGATTAATGAGAGAAACCTCCAATTGTAAAACGGAAATTGGCTTTACTTGAGTTTTTGGTTATATCATACATAACGTAATGCTTCTATCATATTTGTCATTTAAATTTTCATAATTAGAATTAGTATTGTCCTTAATACCTGACTTGTCCGGCGATAGCTTAAGATACCCCGTACGTTTAGTAAGACATGACCTCACCTTACTGTGTCTTAATTATATTTTATTTACATGACCCATGTAATATGTTGCAGTTCATGTGTCAAAATCAGGCAATCCATCTGATTATTTCAAGCAGGCTACACGAAGGCGGCGGCTACGAGATGTTCTTCAAGTCATAACCTCCACCATCACTTAAGACGTTTGAAATAAATTACATGCATGGAATGCCTATCCTTTTACACAAGAACGATAACATAAAAACGTCTAAAAACTCTACTAACTACGACTACATCATAATAAGATTTATATCTTTAGCGAAAATCTCGGTTGTTCTTAGAAGACTAATTCTAAATGTATTTTACTACTGAACTCTCGTATCACTAAAATACACTTTTCTGCCGCGTGACTTCCGTACAAAATTACAGAATTGGTAGCCATTCTTTTATAGGCTCTACAGAGTTGAGTCTGTCATTCATATATTGAAATTACTGTCATGAGAAGGTCACGTATTGGAATGGAAGAATTTGAAATTCACAGATGAATCCCAAAATCTGCATTAAGCTATTTATATTTTATAGTATTAGGAAGGTCTTTATATTTCTGTCATGAACATTGATTTATCAATATCACCGGACTACAATCAGTGAACTGGCATTAGTATTTATTTAATTAGTATTGAGAAGTAATCAAACGGAATGGCAACATGAAATGAATGAACTGGCAAAACCGTATCCAGTTCAGGTTAAGTAGCGATTCCATATGGTAGCTGATGACATGCAACTCTTCTGTAATAAATCCAGAGAATTGCAGAACGACGTGCAAAGTGCAAACCAGTGCCGTTTACTAATTTGCAGATTGCAGGTGAAGTAGAGTCTGCTCATGGCAGGACTTATTGTAGGATACTTGCATATCACTTCTGCTATGTGAAATCACGACTTAACTCAGATTTTTTTCAATTATGCAACATGCGATACCGGTGGTACGGAAATTCATACCTAAAGTTACGCCATCGCTAGCACATTTGGAAAAAATTATAGCAACCCCTATCATACATTTTGTGAGAGTACTTCTTATGAAGTCATTCTAATACTACATAATAATACAATTTTCAATAATATACTCAACAAATAATTAATAATAATGACATCGAACAGTCCATTGTCCTATGGGCAGTATTAAAGGCGGAAAGACACATGGTTTTCCCTTACGCGTATCTCTGCATCCGTGCGATTGCGATTCATTTCGGTTAAAATCCAGTTTTAAGCGCCGGTTCCATCAGGCAGACGATCTACAACTTTCTGTTTTTGTTGGAGTTTAAAAGAATAGGTCGTTGACCTCTATTACAACTCTTTTGAAGTTTAAATGCGAATACAAATTAGCATTTTTGAGTTTGACATTTTGAATTTCTCGAACCCAAGCGTATTCCACAATTAGGCAGGGAATATCAAAGTTGTGCATTATGTCACAGACAGAAAATGATGGGGTATTGTAAGACGTTTGTACTTAGTGAAAATTTTAGTGACACCATTAGCGCGTCACTTTCGGTATTGTGACCGTTCACGATTTTTTTCATTGGGTCAATGTAAGCCCTAAAATTGAACACAACGCACGGAACCAAAAATACGCATGAGGGCAGCTTTGTTCTTCTAAATTCAGTTAACAAGACGTAAAAATCATAACGAATTTTGGTTAACAACTTTCGAGCTAAACAGAACTATCGTATGTACGACGTTGCCCCTTCAGAAGAAATGGGGGCTGATGAGGTGTTCGTTAAGTATTGTCATTTTATGTTATAAAATTAAAAAATAAAAAGCTAAACACGGCAGTGCGGATTAGAAAACATTCGAGGAACCACGAATTGATCATAGTGGAACTTGAAACAGAATGGGTCGAGCCACTTGACCTGGCAGAGTCTGTATCAAAAAAATAACAACACAGAACAATTTGTCAGTTCTGTAAGGTTATGAAATACATTCATTTTGGTTAGCCCCCGCAAAAAATTAGGAGAGAAAACTATTCAGAAAAGTATAAAAATAAATAAATATCAGTCCAAAAATCCAATAAATCCAGTAAGGTATAAGATTTATCTGATCTGGATACAAAAAATACAAAACATAAACAAAGTAAAAATAAATCAGTCCAAATTCCAGAAGGAGAATAAAAAAAGGTATTCCAAAACTTCTTTCCCCTGATTATTTTCAGATTTCAAGTCCGGAACAACCGCTGAATCATCCAAAGCAAATACAAAGTCGAAGTAATTTCGTAAATGCCAAAATCACGAGAATAAGCAAAAGCAACAAAAGTATTATTCGTAGTAAGCATAAAATAAATTTGAAGCAAGCAAAAATAGAGGATTATATCAATTCATCCCTGGTAAAAATTCAATGTCTAATTTTTCACAAAGAAGCCAATTTGCAAATTTTAGTAGCCCAACCCCGAGCTGGTCTCTTCAACATTTACACACGGATTCCTATTATAAAATTAATTACGTTTACTTTCATCTATTATTTATTGACCAAACCGTTTAGTTAATTGTAATTAGTGGAATTATTATCAAAACATTTTATTTTATTTGAAATACAATTCAGGAAGAACGTCCAACCTCTCTTTTGACCATTTTTTCTAATTCTCGAATTGCCTCGCAATTCATCATCTTCCTGTTCTTTCCATTCACCTTTTAGGAAATAAGAAATGTTCAACTTAATACCTCACTTTCTGAGTGAATAATTCATTCAATCACAATGTTTTGTCAATGCAAGGATTCATTCAACCTGCACAATCAAAGTCTTAATAATTTAAGTTTTTTTCTCTTTTTGACTTCGAACGACAGTGCTATACTCTCGAGGTCTCACGATTCAAATACCCAATATTGTTAAAACGACATGTCGCCGGATAGTTTCTAATATGTTTCATAGAATTATTTCAGCCTTTAAAGTAGAATTATCTCCATTAGAAATTTCTTGACAGACGGACGACACGTCCCGATTTGCCTAAGAATCGTAAATATGATATTCCCCGCCCCCCAATAAGCATGCAGTTGATTCAAGACTATACCCTTCGTAGCATCTTAAACACCTAAGCATGTGACCGTATACCATCCATAACCTTAATGCTATACAAAATTGAAAAATATAATTTTTTGGTACCTCCTGGAGTTGGCGCAGTTCGGATAATTATTTGAGACGGGTTACTAAACCCAATACTGTTGTGGGCCCGAATTTCCACTCTGTAGAATGTATCAGCTGAAAAGTGTACAATCATTATTATTCGACTTGATTTTTCAATGTTTAAAAACAAGTGCACTGCTTGAAGATAAATAAATCTTACGTGAGAGGTTTCGCACCAGATGACGTGGTTCGCCCAATGGCTTAATCTCTTCATGTCGATTTCCGAAAGGAGTCCAAACATTATTACTATAATTTTGGACCTGGAAGACATTAGAATGCAAATTAGATTACGAAAGTTTCTTGTTTGTTTCTACGCAGAGGAAGTTGAATGTCCGAGGAACTCACTGCACTATAAGAGATTTCAAAGTAGTCAATTTTCTCTCCATTGTCTTGTGGGACGGTCCAATGAAGCTCAAAACGGTGAGGGTATGGATTAGGAGAGTCGTCAGTCAGAATCAACGGAGGTTCTGGAGGAGAGCGTCTTGGCATCACTTCAATTTTCTCTTGAGCCCAATCTCCTTCACCAACAGCATTTCTTGCAGCAAAACGGAACGAATAAGTGCTTAATGGCTCCAAGTCTTCGATAATAAACATTTCGATATCTGAAATTGATTCAATTAACTTTTCAACACACAGCCAACTCACAAACAAATATTTTCTCTTAAACTGTTAAGTCTCTTAATGAGAACAAACTGAAACTTTTAATGTCAAATGTCGAATAATATTATAACTTACCAATTGGCCAACTTTTATACTTTGGTTGATCCCAAGTGTCCCTCTCTGGTTTATACTGTGCAACATAGCTATCTACAGGAAGCCCGCCGTTGTCAACAGGGCCAACAATTCTGAATGTGATGCTCGTAGCTGTCTTCTCATGAACAAAAACTTGTAGAATGAATCCTGGTCTTCGAGCTTCTCTTAATTGAACTTGGTGTTGAACAACACCCAATTTATTTGTCGCCACGCACTTGTAGAATCGGAACATATCACGAGTAACTGGTCGAATCTAATAGGAAATGGAGTAAAATTAATTTTCGAAACTTAATAACATTTTAATTAATCGTAAATTAAAGTAAAATCTTACGATAAGGGTGCTTTCAGACATGTATCCGACCCGTTGAATGTTTGGTCCTTCTATGACCTCTCTCTCAACACCTTCCACAACAAACCAACTGATTGTCGCATTAGGAATTGCATCGGTTCTGCAAGTCACATTTGCTGCTTGTGCATCCCACGACCATGATTCATTCAGTTGGTTCCAAGCAAAGACTGGGGGATATTCAACGGTCAAATGCCCGTTCAGCTCACCTACAAAATCGAAGGATTGTCTTTAACATTTCATTTGAATCTAAGGAATCCCGAGGTAAGCTCAAAAACCAAACGTATTGAGGATATCAAATGATAATTACTGTACAAAAAGCTAAAACTTACTCTGAATCCGACTATTGGATGCAATGCAATTATAAAGTCCATCATCAGATCGTAGAATGTCAGATATTTGCAATCTACCAATAGTAAGGCCGGTATTACGATCTTTTGTATTCTCTTGAAAAATTCGACGATCAGACTCTTGAATTCCATTGCTAAATGGGAAACGCTGACTGTCCTTATGAAAAGCAATATCAGGAGGTGGGCTTCCTCTTGCCTTACAAGTGAGGATCGTAGTCTTCTCAACATCTTGCCTGGATTAATTGAAAAACAACTGGGTAAATACAAGTTCAGTGAAAAAAATCGGTAAACGGTAATAAATTTTTAAATTCGTACGTGACATTTATGAATTCTTCTATAACAGGCTTGCTTATGACGATCATCTCCATATTGGCTGTAGCAGAACCAGCTTCATTTTTTGCCTCGCAGACATAGTCCCCTTGATCTTCGACTCGAATCCCGTCAATTTTAAGGGTTCCCTCATAGCTGTAAATAAAAAAATGTCATTTATATCATGAACATAAAATCTGAAACGTGATGTATCCAAACACATACTTGTCAACAGTATGACGTTCCACTTTATCCAAAACTTGTCCACGGCGTGTCCAAATGATTTTGGGTTGTGGTTTTCCAATGGCACTACATTTAACTAAAATATCTTCAGTTTCAACTCCTTCAACTTCTTCAGGGACAGATGTAATTCTCGGCATCTCTTGAACCTGTCCATCCATATTAGTATTTAAATAATAGAATTTTAACCAGAAACGGAATATCGTCAAACTTCTCTATAACGATTTTACGTACGTATCGTACTTCAGTACGAGCAGTGAAATAAAAAAAACTGCGCACATTAATTGACATTCACAGCGTATTTCTCGCAGAATGGGCAGCTTTTCATTTGGCCTAGAGAAGGTAACCCTAGTTCTAGTAGTCGGGAAAAACCCTCGAGAAGAGAAAAAAATTCTTCAAAACAACCGCAAGTCTGAGCAATGTGGTAGTCCTTGGCACCTGAACAACTTTCGTGAAGCTTCTACCCGGAAATTGACTTTTTGTTCAGTCCCTTTAGAATCGTTGTATAGAAGTTTTACTATATTTCCATTCCATCCGATCCAAATGGTAAGCCTTACCTCCAGTGTAATAAAACGTTCCTCAACTTGGCCCAGTTTAACGACACGAACCCGACAAGTATACAGTCCTTCATCACTTTCTGAGACCGCTTTGAGGAAAAGTCCATCAGGAGCAATGATTGTGTGGTCTAAAAATTTAACAAAACGAGCCCCTCAATCTCATCAATTCCATTTACTTTCACTTCACTGAATATTTCAAAAATTGCTCCTAAACCTTCATCCCGTACATCCCTATAAATTTCCTCTTCCTCTAGAATACGAAGACAAGACACGAACTTGTCATCAATCAGACTGACTAAATTAGATGATGAAACTCAAGTCATTCTTGTCGTACGTTACAAAAGAGAATCACAAATTCGAAAGAGCGGGTGCCGCCGGTAATTCCTTTCCTCAATTTCCTGTTTTAGTGGGCTCTTATTCTTTTGTCTCCCCTTGACCCCTGAGGTTTACACACTTCCTTCTCACATTGGACATTGGGGCCTTACCTTTTTCCTACAAAGGCTATAAGCCTACACACAAAACTTAATTCAATGAAGGAAACCGAATTCACATTCGGATCTTTTATTTTATTCCTTTCTCACATTCACGTTGAATGAATTCACTACCCCATACGATCTATCTATCTATTCTATTCTATCCAACTTTTATTACCAGTATTTACAGGGTGGTTCATAACATATTGCCCCGCCCCTTTAGTGTAACTCAATAAATTAGAGACTCCGATCTCACAAAGGGGAGAAACGCATCTTCCTCAGGACTTATATGGGCCAAAAAATATGTACATCTTCCAGAATCTAAACTAGACGCGCAGTGCGTGAGATTTTAAGAGGAAACACCGTAAGTTAGACTTTACATTGAATTAGAAGCGACCTTAAAGCTAAACTTTAAACCAGAGCTAAGACAGCGTGGTAGTACGGGATTCCGATCTACTATTTGTTAAAACGGGATTCTATTCCTCGAGACTATAATACCTCAGCCTGACTTTTTCCTATACTGTGAAGTTTTCACCTTGCGTACACAGAGGTTTTTCCCACTGTCGCTTTCATAAATCAGTAAAGTGCGCTAATGGGTAGGGAAGTCGAGTAGCACGATGATGCCCAATGATCGTTCAAAGACATGCATAGGGGTGTAGAGTGGTGATTACGCATTCGTCATAGTGAGTTGAATTCTGAACCTGCATAGTAGGGTTGGGAGCTTTCTCCCGCGTATAATAAGAAGCCATCATTTGACAAAGAATGCATAATATCTGATTTCTGTCATGGAAGTGGAACTAGTCAAGATACATAACTACAACCCCCAGAGTAGCCATACGGAGCACGCGAATTCAACTCTGACGACGATTAATTTCGGGTTTGGAGATTAATGACTCTCCAGAGGTCATATTTGCTTTTTACAAAACATCTATTACCAACATAATACTTCAATTTAGTGCGGTCAACCACATGATGAGCCCCCGAGGAGGGTCACCATATACGAACCACCCTAATTCTCAAGAAAACGGAAGTAAAGAAGAAATAAACTTATTTTCAACGTACTGGTGGATGATAGGGGAAGATGATCTTTCTTCCAATCAACGGTCGGTTCCGGGTCCGCTTTGACGCGGCATCTTACTTTGTAGTCTGAACCCTTCACAGCGTACTGATTCGTAGGGGCGTCATCAAAAGTAATTGGCACTGTTCAGAAAGAAACACAAAAAGATTGAGAGAAAATTAAATAAGGAAACTCACTGATCCGACTGGGTCGAGTTAATTAAATATTTGTTATGGGAAAAATTACAAAAAAAGAACATGAATCGTCTTCGTCTTCCTCCAGGAACAAAGACCTTTCAACGGAACGAACGGAAAACAAAATACGATAAAATTGAGTAAAGAAAGAAAGAGAGACCTCGAGACCAGCCTGGTCGGTCGGAGGTAATCCATTAGTCGTTTCGTTTCAAAAATTACATACAAGGAAACAAAAGTAAACAAAGGAGGATTTCGACTCGTCGGAAGGATGTTCACTTTAATTATTAACAATCAACTACAAAACATAAGGACATGTCTGTATTCTGTATATATACAGAGTGTCCGGACAGGAACTGAACACCGGTCAGGAAAACTGAACGGAGACATATTCACCCAAAGGAACGTTCCCGACTTATCTGGCTTGAGAAAATTCTCGAATAATGGGATTCCTCATAATCTGGTAACACAATCGATCCACAGAATTCCAAATTTTGAACTTTATTACAGAGCGATTCATTGAGATCGTGCCTATGTGTGGAGTAATACACTATACATGAATGCATCTCCTTGTTTCAACTTTTTAGGACAGGTGTTCAGTTCTTATTCGGACCCTCTGTATACCCATCCCAAAAATACTTCTTTTTCTGTCATTTACCGAATGTTGTCATTGTGAACCTTGTTTCCAACACTTCATTATTTGAGTATTTGGCCGTACACCTGTATGTTCCCAAGTCCTCTTGTTGGACCGAACTAAAGAATAGACTGATAGAACCGATTTGGTCCCCCGGTAATATTTCCACTCTGAAAACAAAAGAATACATTCGAGTCATTAATAAATTCAGTTTCACACACACACACAAATATACACACAATTTGTGGAAAGGATTAATGGCATGCCAGTGCACCGCATGTAAATAATTAATTTCTAAGTACTCCTCTTCTGTTCTTTTCAGGCAAATCGGCACAATGCACAATGCAAGGAACACATTAATTCAATTCAACTACGGAGCATATCAAATGCAACCATCCACACTCAAACTCAAGAGGAGGGGACGTTCAGTGCAGCATTCACGTTCAACTCAGATATTTTCACTCAATTAAATCCGTCAAAAATCGATTCTTTCTCTGCCAGTAATTAAAACACCAGGCTTTTAGCAGCTTTTAATTTTCTCCCAACTTTTAAAATAGGGGAATTCCTTCAATTACATAAATGAACATGACGTGCAGTGTTAATAAAAAATCGCAAGATTTCCCCACTCCTCTGACTCGAATATGTTAATACCTTAGTTTAAACTTAGTCGCTTTAATTTTTAAGGCAATAAAACAATCAAATCGTAATTTTCATTGGTCATCGACAAAAAAATCAAAGTTAATTATCTGCTGATTGCCATCCAATAAATTCGAACAACATTTCTTGAAAAAAATTCTATTGAAAAAGTACAGAGGATGTAAATCTACGTCGCTCCATGAGACGTGCAATCAAGTAAGGGTACAACCAAGGATAGTACATTCACAGGTTCGGTCCATTCTCGTGGGGCAAACTCCCCCGTGCTATACGTATAGCGCTTGGTA
>JAQFYE010005928.1:0-11354 GCA_034694305.1 Protaphorura glebata
TTTTTTGGTTTTGGTTTTAACTTCACATTTTTTGGTTTTGGTTTTAACTTCACATTTTTTGGTTTTGGTTTTAACTTGACATTTTTTTTTGGTTTTGGTTCTAACTTCACGTACATGCCGCCAATTCCATTCCATGGATAAAACTGAGGGAAGATTTCAAATTCAAATTCAACGGAACTAGGAATTTCTATCAAATTATAACTAATGAAAGACAAAAAAGGTAATAAATTTTGAACAAGAGTGATTCAAAAATTTCAAGAATAGTATTTTCTAATTATTGAGTGGTTCACTGATTTTCAAGTGTCTACTGTCATTTTTTTTTCCACTCGGACTGGTAAATTGTTGGTAAATTTTAACTTCAATCTAACATAATAAATAATACTAAAAAAGTAATACAAAATTAGTTAAATAGTTTACATAATTTTTGAATTATTTAATTTACGACAACGTTTAACATTTGTCGTTAAGCACGGGCAAGTTCCACAGCGTATTTTTGGTACAGATTGGGTCGGTTTTAGTTTAATATATATTTGTTGTCTAACGTATTTTGATTCTAGGTACTGACTTCACATTTACACATCCGTACAAATGTTATCCCTCGAGGGGAGTGGGAAAGCACAACCAGCGGAGCTGTTGACGGTGACGGGTCATGGAAGATTCAGGGAACAAATCACTGATTGGAAATTAAACCCAAACGTTCGCCCCATAGTCTCATTGAAGAAAGTCGTCCCTAAAAATTTAAATCAGAATTCCAGTGGGCCCAAAAAGTAAAATCTTTATTTAAATAATTATTTTATTTTAGATAAGAAAAAATAAGATATACATTTATGGATACAAATGACAGTATAGAAAGTCGTGCTGTATTGATAAACCTTCTTCTCATTTATTGATTTTAAAATTGATATTCTTAATACCTAGGATTTCTGAAGATATGGATAATGAAAAAATTCCGGCTTTGGAAAATAAATCGATTCCAGAATCCGAACATTCTTCAGTCGATTCATCAAAGGAGAATCACGGTGGGTTCTCCCGCAATTCCAACCAAATAGTGAAGGATCTCCTCAAAGTTATTCTCGACTGTGAGCCAACTTGTAATCTGTGTTCTACATTTATCCTTCAACTCACACATCATATCCAGGAGGGTCATATTGACTGTACATCCGAATTTGTACCTTCCCATGCCCATGACACAATGGTACTTGTGTCTCACCCAACAGATGAAAATATTTATTATCTCATCGACAGGGATATTTGTGACGCACCCTGTCCCAGTGCTGAGGTCATTCTTCAATCAAATCCACCCTGTGAGGCACAAATATTAGACGGAGACACACGAGTGGACATTTCAAATGAAATGGAAACTGATGATTTGGAGCCAGTCGTCGAGATTTTGACAAATGATGTACCTCAATCTTCGGTTGTCAATAGCAACAACAATATTGACCTTGTGGCCTTAGAGTGTGACCGTGAGGAAGTGGTCATCGATATCAGTAGTGATACATCTGGTAGTTCATCGCGGACTAGCGAATTTACGAGTGACTCTGAAACTGACAGCAGTGATTCTGAAAATAGGTCAAAGTGTACAGACTCGGACTCTGCCTCTGACACTGAATACGATTCAGATTATGAATTTGTGAGACAAATAATTACGGAGATGGAAAATGAATTACCACCAAAAGAAATGTGCGTCGACAACGACAACTCTAACATCAGGAATGGATCTGTGAAAAGAATGGACTCTTCGACTAGAGACAAATGTGTAGAAAATGAAATCAGAGAGAAACCGACAAATAAATGTATTACATGCGGGAAATATTTTCTATCAGCAGATCTGCTAAGGACACACGCTGAACTTCATGAAAAAAAGAAGAAAATTTCTATAAAGTGTGAAACGTGTGGAGCGTATTTTAATAAACAGATCGCCTTAAATCTACACATAAAAAGAATGCATACAAATGATCAGGGTGAACCTATGAAATGTGGAATATGTGGAAAAGAATTTAGCAGATCTTCGTCATTAAGAGACCACAAAAGGGTACACAGACGGGAGTCCAATCCCGGTTTCAAATGTCAAAGGTGTAATGAATGTTTCACTTCGAGGATACAACTAAATGGACATGACTGTCAATTGACTTGTAAATTTTGCTACTTACCTTTCAACGATCCCACAGAATTAAATACACATTGGCTCGAAATTCATAAGGATGAAAAGAAATCAGCTAATCCGTTGCCCTTGCTTTTTTGAACGGGTTTGAACAAAAGTGTCGATAAATTAATGAGAGTCTGCGTTCGGCCAGCTGCAGCTGAGGTCGACGTTTCTATTTTTAAAAATTATTGCTGTAATTAATTTATTCAATTAAGATTTATCTGTGATTGTGACATCCGGTTGCCAATTATGAATGAATAGTAACAGCAAATAATTGTATAGAATACGCGTTTCCATTATTTGTATAAGGATTTGTTGATTTGTAGGAATAAAATAAAATAAAATTGAACACGTAAATAATTTATTCTATTATTTCGGGCATGAAATTAGTTTCGATTTGTCAAAATTCAGTTAAACAATGATTGCAGTTTTTAAAACTTTGGATCCAAGGAAAATTACCTTGGGGGAATGGAATGCACATCACACCTTTCTATGACATGGCGGTAACTCGTACAAAAATTTAAGATATTGAAATTCTTTGAAATTATTGCTGTGATTTTGAAAATTGCAAAATTGCTGCTTTCGAGCGTGACCGTGACCGTGACCCAAAAGAATCAATGAATTTTTTTTTTTTGGAATTATGTCTGTTATTTTGACCCTTAACGTGGAATTTTAATATTTCTATAAAGTAATTGAATTTGAAACTCTCTCGTGTCTTGCCGTTGGCCGTGGACATATTTGATTTCAAATCTCGAGTCATCAGTGACTGGAACTGAACAGAGGCGACGGAGGTGGTGGTGGAAGGATGACCTTGACCCCAACTAATCGGACATTGGTCATGGACAATGGAGCAAATACAATTAAAATTGGTTATGCGGCCCAACCACCAGGACCGTCAGAAGATTCAGCAGTTGGCAGTGTTGGCACTCCACCCGTCCTTAGGTAAGGTACCTACTTTCATAATTATACCTAGGTATCCGGACATTAAAATTTAATTATTTCATTTCCTTCCAGTATTTTACCAAACTGCATCGCCAAGTCGAAAAATGAACGTCGTCGGCAATTTATTGCTTCCGAAATAAATGACTGCAGAGACTCATCTGGACTGTTCTTAATTCATCCTTATCAAAGGGTAATTTATTTTTTACGATTAATTTTGAATGAAATATTTCAATTAAAAAAAAAATGTTTATTTTAGGGATACATATGCCATCCAGACACAGAAAGAGTGATCTGGGACTTTGTGTTCAGCCCCGACTGTCAAAATATTTGTCCACCAGAAATCAATTTAATTATAACAGAACCCATCTTTAACTTCAGTTCCATTCAAGAAACAATGTGTGAAATATTGTTTGAAGATTATGAGTTCAACAGTGTTTGTCGAACAACAGGTTTTTGAATATTTTATTTATTTTTCAGTCATAATGTAACCATATTTTATTTATTTATTTATTTAATTCAACGTAACACCATTTCCAATGGTCATGCCACACTAACATTCATTTATTTTTATTATAGCTCCACATATGGTGGATTATTATTACGGAAAAATTGTGTCTGGTCAGGATTCTTCCTGCACATTAATAGTCGACAGTGGTCATAGTTTTACACACATTGTTCCATTCGTCAATGGGGAGAAAGTAACGAATTCTGTTCGTAGAATTGATGTTGGAGGGAAGGCATTAACTAATCATCTCAAGGAATTAATCTCATATAGGTAAATAATACATTTCTTCTGTCGTCATTTTGTAACTAAATAATTACTAAATGTTTTGACCACTACAACTGTTACAGGCAACTTCATGTTCTGGATGAATTTTATTTAATGAATCAATTGAAAGAGGACGTGTGTTATGTATCAACTGATTTTTCAAAAGATATAGAGTTAGCTCGTAAAAAACATCCAGACAACACGATTTTGAGAGAATACGTCCTTCCAAACTATGTGACGGTACATCGGGGTTTTATTAGAAAACAAGAAGAATTTGGTCAACGACCAACCACTGATGATCAAGTAAATTTAATTAAATCTCATCTCTGTTTAATTCACAATTCACATGTACATAAAGGAAATATAATTTTTATAGATACTTCGTTTAAATACTGAACGATTTGTGGTCCCTGAGCTCATATTTACTCCTTCTGATATTGGACTGAAACAGATGGGACTTTCAGAAACCATCATATCAGTCATCTCGGACTTTCCGGAAAGTATGCGACCACATTTTTATCAAAATATTTTTTTATCCGGTGGAAATGTTCGTTTTTCGGGTTTCCGGGACAGAGTTCATGCCGATTTGAGAAGTAGGACGTTGAATAATTACGTCGTCAACGTCACTGCAGATTTGGAGTAAGGAGTTACACATATTTATTATTCTCACTTGGAACTAATTTAAATCTAATGTGTTTGCAGGCCTGAGTGTGTAGCTTGGAAGGGAGGCTGCGCATTTGCCAACGATCCGGACTTCTCAAAATATTTAGTTACCAAGAGTCAATACGATGAAGCCGGAATTTCTGCCTTTGATGGAAGGAGTAACATTTAATTAAAATCCGGCGTGTGCCGCCATCTCACATTATTTTGTATATTACTCACAAGTGTTGATTCTAATCAGGTATGGACATTTCCATAATGGAAATTTTATTGGACTCAGTCAAATGAGACCATTTTTGTCAATTATCGTAGACATTAAGAAATTAAGTATCTGATTTGACAATTTTATATCAGATTTAGGTACAAGATCAGGCGAATATCTGATCCACTTTACATTCCTTGGAATTAAAGCTCCTGATAATTACTTATTACTTTATAGCATATTAAAATATTGAGTGCCAATTTTTCTAGCAGTTTTGTACGACATTTAATTGGTTCAAATTTTATCTATTATGGCACTGAAGCAGTCCAACGTGGACACAAATTCTTAAAAAATTGAGACAAAATAAAAAATTGTTTAAAATGGAAACGAAAAATCTATGATTTTCCTTGACGATAATTTATAACCTTATTTTTACTGCCTAACTCACCGTACGCGGAAAAATGAATAAAATTAACACAACGAAAATGATTGGATAGATGTGTAATTTATTTACTCAGAAATGTAAATATAACTTGTCAAAACATATATTATATTTAAAATGTATTGCCCACCAAAAAATTATTTAAAAACGTGAAAGTAATCCATAACATTTGAACTCTTTCCAAACTCAAATATGTTTGTCAATTCAAAAATTTAGGAGAAAAAAAATCAAAATCAATCATGTAAATTGAACGTAGAAAAATAAATCGAATCTAAGTTTGGAAAGAGGCGGGAGGGAAAAAACCTGAGTGAGCAAAAACAAAAATTGTTTTAAACGTTATAAAAATCATTGAACCAGGAAAAGACCTCCCACATGGACTACTCAAATTAAAATACCAAAACCAAAATGGCCGAAGGAAATCACATCATCATTTGTATAGAATTGAAATAGATCGTACTGACCCTCTGGTCATGTACAGAACGTTGTTCCAATTTTGCTTTTTTAATATTTTATGTGCATAGCAAAATGGATATGTTCTCTCCAGCTGGGCCCACACCGGTTTTTAAGAACCAATGGTCGGGCATACGTTGTTCTGTCAAATCAGCGCACAGACGAGACATAACATGGTCCCTGTCGGTTCCACCAAAAGTGGCCCCAGTCGAAACCATTCATCCATCCGTTTGCAAGTGTTCGGTCATCAGCATACGGACGAACAACGTTTACAGGCCCGAGGTCCTATGTACGTCTAGGCCTAATGGTCCTACGCAGTCATCACGCAGCCAGTGTCCCGTCCCTTTTTAAAAAAAACTAGTTTTTTTAAAAAAGATATCGAACAAGTTGGCGTTCTATATCCAATCGGCTTCTTGTGTGCGCATGTTCGGTCATCTGACGCGGACCACAACGGATACGGTGATCGGTAAAGGTCTCAATAACACGTCTGAGTTCTCGTTTTCATTTTCGGAATTAGTGCGTCGAAATAAACTTTCATATGGTTCGGTATCGACCTCAATCAAGAGTTGGCTGGTTCAGATCCATCATAAAATGAAAAAGAAACGAGCCTCTCCGATTCCTGTTCCCTGCTATTGCTATTCAGTCCTGTTCCTGTCCTGTCCAGGCCTGGACTTCTCTCCTATCACTCTAAAGGTCAAAATCAAAAGATAAAAATTAATTCAATTCCATCGAATTTTTTTAAATTAGATTTGAACTTAGAAAAAAGTGATGGAAAATTTCTGATCAACTCGATTCAAATCTTTTGAATTATTTTAGAAATTATGAAAATTCTAAAAATGTGCTTGGCTTGGAGAAAAATAATAAAAATTAATTCAATTCTTTTCAAAAGAATTTAACTGGTAAAAAAAAATTATTGACCAAAAATGAATTAAAATGAATGGAAACTAGAAATGACTAAAAAAATTGATAGAAAATAAAATAGGGGAAATTTTCAAAACTATTACCGGTCAAAAATATCAAACTTTTCCCAACGTTGTTCTATTTCTCAAATCTATAATAAAAATAGACCAAAATAACTTACCAAAATGACTTTTCCGCCACACAAGTTCAATCCTAAGCAGAAGTTCGGTAAAAATTTGATAGCCAATTCTCCTGTCCCCGAGAAGCCAGACGTCTGGACACAAGCGATCTACCTGCTAAATCATAACATACACACGAAGAAATCATTTTTCTATAAAGCCAGGTCAAGGTGACCCTCCGTAGGTACTTTTTTGCTAACTTTAATTGTCATATCTGCCTCCTACCTTTACAAACTCAAAAATCTTTGGCCACCTTTAACCTGATTATCAAAAAACTGCCTCACTGCCTCCTCAAATCAATTTTTTTTTATTCTGAAATAAATTCATTTGAATTTGAATTTGAAAGATCTATTAAAATTAAAACTTTATGATTTTAGAAATTGACACCACTACTAAAAGTTAGATTTGGGTCAAAGGTCGAGACGTTGGTCACCCGTCCCTCCGAGTAGTATTCGGTTCATCTTTGCATTAATTAGCATAACCATGCCGAACAAGCCGGTATACCCAGACTTATACAATGCATTGATGTATTCGGTCACCTACGTCACAATTCCACCTTTACGGCTTTTAATTGGACGTCCTTAACGCGCTCACCTCTCTCCAGAAACCCCTGAAGAGGGTGTCCCCATGTTCATTTCATCAGAAAATTACACAAGACTTTTCATCCGTGTGTTGTATTGATTTACTTATCAAATTCAGCACCATTTGAGAGACTTTACGTCCGCATTGGTGTTTTTAATCAAATATTCGGACTTCTGCCATTTTGGTCTCCCGGACTAACCATCCCGGTGACCATATCGGCATATGTTCTGGTACGAAGCGGGGATACCTAAGTTCCTTTACGACACATTTACTTTAGGTCAACAGAGAACTTGGTTTATTGCGTTCTTTAACACTGACTGAAGGTTTACCCTCAGTCGTGCATCTACGGATACGGAAGTACCAAGTACGCCGTTGCCGCTTAAGAACGACAACCCGTAATTATCGTCTTGTTCAGTCAATTGAGACAGCAGCCCGTTGACCGGACACTCTGCTCCGAAAAAAAAGAATCGAAAAAAATTGTACAATTTTTTTTGATTGGATGTATTCGGTCCTGTAATCACGATGGTCGTTTAGACCAAAGGATCGTTGTCTTCTTGGTCGGATCTGGATTGGCATTCCAGGTGTTGGCTTCGGTCCTTCGCTTTTTGACTGGGTTTTAATTAAAACCCCATCGTAGCGTTTGTGTTCATTATGATGAAATCCGATGAATCACTTTCACTTTCCTCCTCCTTGGATGAGATATCACGGACACGGGCGTCCTCCACATCAGCCATCAGTACCTGTTTAAAAAAAATAGCAAATTAATAATAAAATGTTATCCCATTTTTACAAAATATCCATAAAAAATAATTATTTTTAGAAATTTGGTCCTTCAACTGTGAAGAGGAATAAATTACCTATTTTTTCAACAAAAATCAACTAGTTTTATATCAAACTGATTCTATTTAAATAATCAATCTTACTACTGATACGCAAGAAATTCCCTCACTGGGAGGAATTAATGAATATAAATTCGAGAGGAATGAGGAATGTACTCAATGGACTGCGTAAATAACTTGCATATTTTTTTTTAATTTAAATTGTATTTATTGAACACAAAATTATAAAATAATACTTTCATACTTAAAATAAATATAATAATTTATTTTTATTATTCTTCTTCACCATTTTTATATCAATATTTATAGAATTTAGAATTTATACATAAAATATTTTACCCAAATAAATGATTCCATTCAAATGGTGCTGTCATCCGTGTCATCCCAGAGTCAGGCCATGGTAACGGAGCAGTAACATTTTCTCCAGGAAACACTAAACAAACCATGCAAGGAATAAAAAAGCAATGAAACTATCAATTTTGACATCGCTATTTCAAAGTAGTGTCCACTTAGGTCAAATCTTCTGGTTTTAAACCAAAACAACATGGTTTACAGTTTACAGTTGATCATATTTTGAAACCAAAAAAAAACCTGGTCTTTGGCCTAGCTACTGTTTAATAAAAGGAATAACCCGCCCACCTTTCACTAAATGATTTCTTTATACCAAATAATGGGTAGGAAGGTCGTCATCCTTGCTTTCCATACAATTAAATTGACTGGGCTAACCTTTGACCTAGATTTGTACTTTTAGTTTTACGTAACATAAATCTGGCACGTCCAATTCTGGAAAATTAAAATGGCAGCCGTTTCCAAAATTGAAATATCTGACATTTTACCTCTTTGTTCAATTTATCAAAGATGATAAATACAAAATGAAATCAATTTAACAATGGATGGGATGGAAGACTGAGAATGAGTCAGATTAAAAACTGATGAAAATCAAAACCCCTGCCTGTGCGCTGTGCCCTCGTCCATAATATTACAACTGACTAATATTTAATTAGTACTTTTGAATATAAATTAATTTATTACCTCCAATGCTTGGCTGACAAGAGTTTTCATGTGCCAGTTGTCCAATTTAATCAGTTGTTTTTGTGTATGGCTTGTCGTTTTTCCGTCGTCCACTCTCATCCTTTCTTTTCTTGTCCGAGCGAGTGCGAGTGAGAAAGAGAAAGGAAAGCGGAAGTGGGACGATCCAAAATCAACAGAATTCTAAAAATGAAGAAATCTGACGACAGAGGACGCCACCAATCCACGTCAGAAATCCACGCACAAAACTTTCTAAAAAAAACGACCAAAATTGAAAAAAGAATATCGTCTGTCTTTAGTCTTAATAAATAAAATTACGATACCAAATTTAGCAATTTTTATTTCGTGTCAATATTGAGAGGCTGATAATTAATATTGAGTGCATTACAATTTTTTTCTAATTTCAAAACATTTCTTTTCTCAAAATTTTGACTGGAAATTACGTAGGAATGTAAGAAAAAGTAATTGAAAAAACAATGCATTTGACGAACATCTCTCTCCATTGACACGAAATAAAAATGACATTTTTGGCAGTGCACTTTAACTCCAGATTTCCCACTTTCAAAGGGATGAACTCCGTTTCTATACCTTTTATTGTCCAATTTGTCATGGATCCGGAGTAAATTAAGTATAACATTGCGGGTTATAAAATCCAAACGACTATCCAATATGTACGATTGTGTAAACGCATATTGTGTGAATCAATTCTCTCCAACAAATTAACAAAACTAAACAACCCGAACACGCATTCCTATTTTTCTCAACTTTATTTCAGAACTCATATTCCTTTCACACGCAAACACATACTGAATAATGTTTCTTATCCTAGGAACATTCTTAAGACAAAAGAACACGCAGCCACCTGCCGCTGCCATTGTCCGCATTCCGAGCGTCAGCGTCTGCGTCACTCGATATTCTTGGGAAACAAAACCATAAAATTTGACTTACGCCTTCATTTTCTCAAACCTTCGGCATCCAGACATAAATAAAATGCTAACCTTTCTGAACCCTCGTTTCCTTAGAGAATGCACACCCGTTATGTATACAGGAATAGAATGTGTCAACACAAAAGTGATGAGTTGAAACTGAAACTCACAAAAATAATATTCAACGAATATTCTCTCAGAAAATAAATTTCCTTTCTTGTGATGCTGATGTCATATACAGGGTGTTCCATCAGTTTTACAAGGTGTGACAGGCAGGATCTCCACAAATTATTCAGAGATAGACATAAAAGTTCTCTATTTATATAATGAGGACGACCGTTAACTTTTTTCATGTCAAGGGATTCCAATTGAATTTGTATGAAAAACGTTATGGTGGGTCCCGATGAAAATGCAATTTGAGCTGGTTCCCTTGTTAGTAGCGTATCTAATATTGGCCTTATCGTTATCCCCTTATCCCTTCTTGAGAAGTTACGAGGGAAGTACTTAGGGTGCAACACGAGGATTTGACCCAAACTTTTTTTTCTTAAAGACCGTTGACCAAACCCTCAAAAATGTAATTAGCTCGAGCAACTCACAAAACTAGATTTTTAAAAAATGTGATATCCCATAGAACTAGTGTTTGATTGATTAATTGATTGATACGTGTTATATTAGTTCTGATTAGTTCTAGTTTAGTTCTAGTTTCACCAACTCAAGGTTCTACTTCTAGTTCTAATTAGTTCCACTCGGATTCTATTTTAGTTCTAGTTCCAAATTAGTTGAAATCTGTTAATTAGGAATCTGGGCAACTACATTTGTTTTGGCTGTCCATTTAATCAACATTATCACGAAGTTTCCAGAGTATCAGTTTCATAAATCCAGATTTTGTGACATTGAAAGCAGACAATGGCGTGCAGCTGTCTGACACAGTCCATTGTAATATTGTATGTCAAGCAAGAAATAAATATTTGAACAATATCCTTTAGAATAGCACTTGGATATAATACTCGATGATATTGGATATTCGAAGCTACTTGAATTATTTATGCAGAGCCATGAAAGATGATGGCGAGACTTCAAGGTGGCAGTTAAGTTTGAATCCCGTTAGAATTTTGCACTTCAGCTCGCATTTCGTGATGGGCTTTAAATTATTGTTTCCATCTGGAAGATTACATGCAATATGTTACCGATATTGCCTCACAACCTTGAGTTGAATGAATCTCCGTATATATATACAATGAAACTAAAAAAAATCGAAAGCGGACGCTTTAAACCCTTGTTTGGTATT
>JAQFYE010005929.1:0-11352 GCA_034694305.1 Protaphorura glebata
AGGGCACAGAACACGATTCCGGTGGTATCTCAAATTGTAAAAATTATCCGGCCGGATATCCGGTCCATCACTAAATTAAACTATTTCACATACTGTTCATCTCGTTGAAATAAATAAGTATGATGACGTGAATTGAATGATTGAACGGTTGATGAAAAGGTAACAAATAAGAATTAGCCTTGAGAGAGCTCACGATAGGATAATAAGATGGGGCGGGTGCGGATGGGTCTTATCAAAATTAGATTTAGATTGTAACTGCTGTGAGGATCATTTGATCGCGTGATCCCAAGTGATTAGCCAATACAAGGCGGTGCAAAAAAAATAAGAAGGAAGAAACAAGGCATAGATAAAAAAAGTGAGGGCAGAAATTTTAGAAGATAATGCGTGCTCAGTGTTGGATGTCATGTCAGAAGCCCCCTCGCGTGGAAATCCAAGTAAGTAAAAGGTATAGTCCGCTGATGTCGTGTAGAGATTAATTTGATACGCGGTAATATCAATGTTTTCTTTGACAGGCTATCAATTAGACAGACTCCTCAGTTTGGAGCTGGCCTGGACGGATGGATGAGAAAAGGAATTCTTGGAGGCAACTTTAACCTCCCGGCATTTATGTACATTTAACATCACATCCTTAGATAAATAGCTTGGCTCATGAACCTAGACTGGAACTAGATTTGATTCCTTTTTAGAAAACATAAACATCCATCCAAGGATCTTCAAGGAAATGCACCGTACCAGTTTCTAGCCTCAAGCGTCCAACCGTTTAACCATTTCCTAACATGAACTCCAACTTGATCAGGGTTTCAGATAACTTTCAATTTTTTCAATGAATAATTTGAAATCTTTCAGGGGATCGTGGATGAAATAAATACAAAATGTGGAAGTTATCCTAAGTAGAGTATCCTTAGTATTGTGCTGGGCCATGTTGCATACAGTTACCCATACTTCCTAAATTTTGCACATTTTACGTTAAATTTGAAATGTTACAATTGAATAGACATCTTTGGTGACCAAACTTTTAATCTGTTGAATTTTAATCCTGATTTTGTGTAATTTACCTTAGTTTTGGCGACGAGACGGCCCTTGTGATTAAAGCAAAGGTATTTCTCCGTACAAATCCCGCGTACTCGTGTCCTTAATTTGTCATCCTTCATCACAGTTTCCAGGCCCAGCTCACCTGTAGTGTTAGAAAACGACATTTAAAAAAAAATAAAACTACTGATGTTAATAATAACATTCTCGATACTTACAGCCTAAACCTTTTTAAAGCCTCTCTAACGAGGGGACAAGTTTTCCCCAACTATCGGCAACAGCCGTGCATGACACAGGGATCGAACACCCAACATTGAGACGCATAAAGGCCAATTTGTGTCATAATACGTACATTGAGCATCTGCCATTTCAGTATCAACAAATCAGAATATCTGAAAGATTTCCATAAAACAATCTCCGTGGGAAAATGTGATCTAATTTAAATTAATTGTGACAGCTGGATTTATGAGTAAAGACCTTTGGAGAGTTCAACTTTAGAGTTGGACTTTGAAAATTAATAAACAAAATTATGAGGAGATAGTCTAGTTTAGAATTCCTGATATAGAATAGAGTTTATTAATATTTGACTGACATGTCCTCTGACATCAGAGAAACGAACTGGCATTACTTCAGAAGGTCAAAATTCCACTTGAAATCTTTGGAGTGGTGGAATGACTACTTGAGAGATTGTTAAAACATGGTTTTTGGGTGATAAAAATATCATTTTAAATCATGTGCGAATAATAACTCTACTGTGCTCAACTGTCATGCACCTAACCACCATAAATCTCAATAACAAAACGCACTCAGATTAAAATCACTGAAAATTCTCCAGATTCATAATACTGTTTAAACACAGCACATTTTTTTTCTGAAAACTAAAAAATTATGAATTTTTAATCGGAATGTCCAAATCCGCCATAAATAAGAAATATTAGTTAGTGGATTGGACATAAATCATACTTTTAGACTGCACACGAATTGTTTCGATATAAATTACACGGAAAGTCTCCTGAATGGAAAGCCAATTAATCCATTCAAGTGTAGAGACGGGGCACAATATTGAGTTCGATTAAGAGAGATTTTTTATAAAGTGTTCCGGTATAAATAGTCGACTGTCCCTCGGGAAAAGTTGTAGGTGTAATCATACATCTAAATTTATTAGGATATGGATCATTTTGAATAAAGTTACAGATAATTCTACGAGGCACGTATTTAAAACTCTTCAGCTGAAATTCGCTCTTTAACACTTTGGCTAATTCTTGCCATTAATATCTCATGTGATATTAACGAGGCGACTTTTCTCGAGAGCAGTTACTCCGGAGTCCCAAACACCCAACTACAAGAAGTGGGCCTAAAAGTTATTTGGACCCAGGATACACAATAAGGCCGATTAGAATACCCCACTCAGTGATAATGCTTGAATGGACTTACCGTTTCTGTCAGTATTTCTGGCGGTGGCGGTAATTTTTTCTTTGATCGCGACGTCAGCATTGGCACGAAGATTGTAGAGTCGGTAGACTCTGGCGACGGCCTGGTCAGACATTAAGGACGAGGAAGTTCCGGCGGAGGACGTCGTCAAATATTTGGGTCGCAAGGCCCTCGTCTGCTCACGACACTTCTCTTGCTTCCCTTCCACACTCATCGACTAAATCAATAACAATTAGTAACAATCAATTAGGAACAGAAAGTCTCCAAATTATTTGCTAGAAGTGATTTTGAAAGTGTTTCCAGAAGTTCTAGAAGAATTTCCTAGATGTTGTGTGGAATTCAAATAATATGCTGCAAAAATTTGTTCAGGAATATGAGGTTATTCTACAGTGATTATATGTATTTAAGACTTGAAGCCATAATTAACATATTTTGTGATGCCTTATCACTAATGTTATTTCTGTGTATGCAATAGTTCCGAGTAATACCGAATGGGACCGAGCTTTACCGAATACTTCCGAATATTGACAGTACCAAGTGCTGCCAATTGCTTCCGAGTAATACCGAATGGGACCGAGCTTTACCGAATACTTCCGGGTATTGTCAGTACCAAGTGCTGCCAATTGCTTCCGAGTATTGCCGAATGGGACCGAGTTTGACCGAATATTTCCGAATATTAGTATTAGTAAGTGCTACCGAATACTTCCGAGTATTACTGAATTCCACCGAGTAGTATCGAGTCTTACCGACAACACAATTTGAAATTCATTCAATAAAATCCGAAATACTCTAACGTTTCCATTTTTTATTACTCTTCTGTGGAAATGACCCGAAAATTCATACGTACATTCGGACGTAGTCAGTGATTGTAGCTTGAGAGTATTAAACGTACGAGTAATTCCTGATTTCCTGGCTCATTGCTTATATTCTCGGTAGTTATTAGATCGTATTGGAAAATTGTATAAAAATGTTGGTGCGTATTTGCATATTTCTATGCAAACAGAATATAGGTTGAGGTGAGTCGATAGTACACATGAATGGTGCAACTTACGTTCGTCCCATTGTAAACAAACAAATTTAACGTAGAAAACGGACATAATCAAATAACTAATGGGATTAAGTGAGGATTACCCGTCCATCGTCCATTCGACTCCTCTCATCAATTTTTTGGTAAACACCTCAAAGCCCATTTACACGTTTGTTGATGTTGACATTTTGTGATGGTTCAAAATTAAATGAATGGTCAACAATCCACTGCAATCCAATGGTACAGGTTAATTACAAACAAACTGTACCTTGTACAGTATTCATGATCCTCTGACAAGTTAAGTATACCTGAGTCTAACTTATTAATGATTTCATTCTTATGGAATTTTCAATTTGACAGGTCAAAATTGCAAACAACATTTTCATTTCAAGATTGCACATGAATTATCTTATTGTATAATTACAGGATGGTTCATAACTTTTTGACCCAAACGGAAAATAGTGAAATACTTATTTTGTAAATAACTTTATGTAAGCTCCAAACTTGGTATTGCAATCATTGATGCAACGACCGCACCACGTGTAGGAAATATACACTGGGTTTTGAGATTTTGTATTTTCAAGGGTCGTTGCAAAATTTTAATTGCAATATTTCAAAACTTGCTCAAATTATCCAATTTTTGCAAAGTATGGTTAACAATGTGCAGCATGGTATATAGCACAATACCAAGGATTTCCTACTTGTCTCAATTTTTACCAATTATAATATTTGGAATGAGATAATGAAAAATTTCTTATTTTTCATTAACTTGCATTCTACCTTTTTCTTTTAAAAAGTGAGAGACATATCTAAAGAAACATTCTTAAAAAATCTTATGACTTGCATGGGATGTGCCAATAAATGTCAATTTCTTGTGAATGTATTCGTAGGAGTGGGTGTATTGTATTTTATCAGTGAGTCGTGAGTTATGACCTGCATGTCCCGGATGCTTGGTCAATGTCTCATAATCATATCAGTTTGGAAAAGTTGTCGTCGCCATTTACTATCGTACATTATGGTGGACGACGACAACAAGGATGACTCATGGAAATACCTCAGATGTAAACACTCACGCACGCACGCGAAGCAGAAATATCTCTAAAAGTGACGACAACCATAATCAATTAATTGACAATTTCGGTGTGTGACATGGCCGGACAGGATTTCTTTTTGGCACGTCATTTAGGAGGTCCCCTTGTACAGATTGAAATTTGTTTCTGGAAAGAATACCCCATACACCTTATGAAAAAATGTACGCCGTTGGAAATCGTTGGATTGTTTATATGTTGTACTCCTTATAATTCTGAACAACTTTTGTGATGGTCCTACCCCCAAGGGTCTAACCGTTTAACTGCTAGGAATACACTGTTGTGCATGTGCGATGGCTTAGTGACTATCACTTTGACTTTCACTCTACGCCATCGCACATACCCAACAGTGTATTTCTAGCGGCTAAACGGTTAAACTTTTGGGGTAGGTTCTTCACAAAAGTTGTTCAGAATCACAAGGAGTACAACATATAGAAAATTTCCAACGGCGTACATTTTTTCATGATGTGTACGATGCGGTATTCTTTTATGGAATTATTAAAACCTCAAATTTTGTGAACATCTAAGGTACTGGACCAAAGTAAATTTAGTATCAGTGTTCCTCAATTAGCGGATATGGTGTGTGGGAACCTTTTATGGAGTGACTTCGTGTATGGTCTGGAGTGTGAGTCTTGGAGATTGAGAATAATGAGGATGTAAAGAAAAGACAAGAAGGAAATGAGAGTTCATTGACGTACCATGAGGAGGACGATTATCAACTGCAAACAGACCAATAGAAACCTGAAATCAAACAAGAGAGTTTAGTTTTTTCAAAAAATTACTCATTAGTTACTCATTCATAAATTAAGTCAGTAACTGAATTAATATGTAGTGAGACGTCGTCTTAGCGCATGGGGATAGGAATCAAGTTCTTAAGGAAATATTTAAATATACAGGGAGTGTCAAAAGCAAATATTTTGTTTCAGTCAGTCCTCGCAAGCCTGAAATTGTACCGCTAATGCCATGCGGTTCTTACGTAATTGCGATAATTATTAAATTGATTTGAATGAAGATGCCACACTATACAAAAGTGTTTTTAAAATTTCAGGAATTCGCTCAAAACACGTGATGGAAGCCCATGGGATCCAAGAAATGTCGTGATTTTGGAACTGCAACTGTCGCCGTTACGCGGTGGTACAATCCATTTTGGTTGTTTTCAAAAGAAACTGGGCGTTATTTTATGAACTTATTACATATCCTGAGTTGTGCGATGACAGAATGCGGACATCACACATTTTTGTCAACAGATGGCTTATCGTCTACTTATACGAGGGAGAAGCCCCAAACCCTGCTATGCAGGTTAATAATCCACCTTAGTTTGACGAATGCATTACTACACTATTACCACAATACATCCAATTTCCTTTTGGCCATCCTTTTGGTAGTCGACTTTTCTACCCCATAAAGACACTTTCCTGATTTTTCAGTTGCTACCATAAAACCATTTTTCTCCACTGGACTATATTCCTGCGCTGAGGGTAACATTTCCCAGGCCGAATCAAAAGATTATGGTTAAGCTGTCATGAGAAATTTGGATTCCGTTGCCTTAGGGTAAATATTGAAGAATGTGAAGAAAGAAGTTTACTAAAGAATAACGGTGAGTTCTGACACACCCAGTATATAGAAATTTAATATTTCCCAAAGAATATTCATGATTGCTGTAAAGTTGTGCACTGCAGGATGCATGAGTTTAATCAAAGGTAATTACGCGGAAAAACAAGTTAATGTGTATAGAACTCGGCATGAGTTCGGAATCCAATCCAGGTAAGTTAGGAAGAGACGTCTTTGTAATAATTGTGTTGTGACTCATAAGAAGAGTTAAGACTTAAATCCCTGTCAAACATTCATTCTGGTCAGTGAAAAAGAAAAAAGAGTCAACCACTTGTGACTTTTTCTCCTCAAGAGTGTGATAAACTTGAACAACATTAAAAGTTCAACTAACTCCGCACGTCGTTAACTTTACGCACCCTTCTTCAATCTTACAAGTCTGTCTAGGTCTCACAAGGTACCCTCACAATTTGTCAAACTATATTTATATTCATACAATGATCATCCTGGTGTGTCGGATCAAGTGTTCTGACCAGAGAATTTTGACTCACTTCAAAATATTTACTGAAACTTTCAAAATAAGGCTAATAATGAGGAATGACGCTGATATTCTTGACCCGGGCGCGCTTAGCTTGACATTTGACCCTGATTTGAGTTTTACAAGCCAAGATGGCTCCTCGTGATGTACTGTGTCTGACAATGAGTCTGTCTGAGACCACCTTAGAAACCAAGATTTTTTAAAAATAACAATCTGAAGTATTAGTGAACCAGTACTAGTAGTATATGGTTGGAACAGGAGTCAAGCATTCAAAAACTTGAATTCACAAGGAATGGAATTCAATGGAATAATTGAGAACAAGTTTAAATGTCTGGTTTTTAACTTGAAACACTTGTTTTTGCACAATCAAGGTAGGACAGATTTGCCAGTCCACAATCTGATGGACATCACAAATCTTTCATGAGGAAAAGTTCTGGACTGTTTGCTCTGAGAATTCAGTAGTAGATTATATAATGTTCAACCACACTTTATGTGTGGTCAGCATCCAGAGAATCCAGAACAGAGGAATTGTTCGACTTCGTCAACATGATTTGGAGTTTCTGACAAAATATTGTCAAATCAAAAGTAAACCCTAAAATTTCTTATAATAGTTTTTATATTTGGTCAAACTTTTCAAGTTTAGCTGCTGTGTACAAATGGACCATGTTTAATAACCGGTATTCTAGAACTTAACAACAACACATTCTTTCTCAGAAATGATGGCTTACTTTGAGACGAATCCCTTAAGTTATGCATAACACTAGTTTGTATTTGAGAGGTTTGAGAATATTTTGAATTTTAACAATTAATGAAAGTTTGTTCGAATTCGGTCAGATTCTTGAGGAGGCCACTGGTAATGTTGGGATATGACTAAGGCCTCCGTTTGAATAGGCCATTGTAAAGGTAACTAATGATTGGTGATTGGCTTTTTCTAGGTCACAATATCCCTTTAATGCTAGGGTTGACTTCTCCAGAAGAGTTGAGAAGGAAGCTGTACCGAAATCAAATGGGAACAGATAATTGGAGAATAATTTTTTCGGATAATCTAAGCATAAGGACAACCCTCGTGAATTTTAGATCTGACTAAGTAGTGGATTAGCGCACGACGCGTGCAAATTAAACAAGATATCTTAACATTTTCGTAGAACTGGAACTTGGATAATTTATGCATAATATGCAGTAAGTGACCCATTATGCTACTCTGACAAGTGCACCTTTTTATAATGTAGTATGAATATTTTAATTGAAGGAAAGTACAAGAAATTTCTCTTCCTCGTTAATTCTGATTTGTTTCCGAGAAGAATTGAGGATTTTACAACATAATCCATTTTGATGTGTATATAGAAACGAAGTATGATCTTGGGGTAGTGCGAGCGGTAGTTATTAAATGACGGACTACGGAGCTTAACCGCTCATAATATTACGAGAAAATTATGATAATTTATGGATTGAAAAGATGAAACTGCAACAAGGTATGTTTTAGTAATCAGTCAGTAGTGGATTGAATTGGAATTTTTTTGTCGGAACCGGTTCAGAAAAATAACGAAGGTAGAATCGGTGGTAGCCGACAGAGTAGACAGGTAAAGATGGACACAGTCACTCACTAAACAAATCTCACTCTCAATTTAATCTTATTAAAAAAAATCCAGTGTCCACAAAGTTGAACTCATGATACAAATAACAGAAAAAGTTTAATGGACTACACTGGATATGTAATTGAAGAAAAAGTGGAATTCGACCTGATTAGGGTACGATTAACAGACTTCCCTTGTAGTTAGTACGATTTGACTGAATGTCCTGTCTGGAATTACTGGCTACTGTACTGCATAATCCTAAATGCTCTCGTGGAGTAATGGCAAGGTTGTCATTAACCTTTGTCCCTAGAAGGATACTTTCTACCATTCTTTTACTCACCAAACACAACTTTTCCCCAAATTTGGGGGTAAATTCCGTAAAGATTTTATCCAACACCTAAATTAGGTAAACAGATAAGTCTCAAAGACACCGCTCGTGTCACATTGATTCAATCACAAATCCTGAAGGAAAACTTGCAATAATAATGTGCAATTTTTTTTAATGAAACCAGCATCATAAAATTTAATTTTGAAACTTTCGGGATTTTTGTATTTATTTGAACATCCTGGCGATTCTGAAGCTGCCAACCAGTACAATCCAATAAATTTCTCATCCAGGTGTCTCCACCTTCAAAAATCCCCCCATTGAAAATGTCCCTTCCTAAACGGGTGACGATTTTTATTCCTTATCTTCGTCAGATTGCATAAAAGATTCGGATAATGAGTCCAGTAGTTTTTGGATGAGCTTTCTCATTCAACCTCCTAATAAGGAAGCCCACTCGGTAACCAGTAAGTGCCTGTATTGTACAAAATGTACATTGTATTGTCATAAAAAAAAATATAAAAAATATTGTACAATATTTTTGTTTTGTATTTTTTTCTTTATTATGTATTTGTGCTTGTGCTTGAGTACATATTTTGGTTTAGGATCTATATGGATGCATGGAGTCCTTAACGTGAGATCTCATCCATTCTATTTTTTCTTTTGATTCCATTCACTCCTTCCTTCCTTCCTAATCTCACTCATTCATCATCACACGTTCCTTCCCACCACGCCAAAATCACACACACACACACAAACTATCAAAAGGTTGGGTATCAAAAATACTCAGGGAACCACGAATACGATTGAAATTTGACCTCCATGTCAAAATCTTTGAATCAAATCTATTCCTCTACCACGAATTATTTTTTTACTGATCAAATTAATCCATTTTATATATAGGAGAGTCATTTCTCGAAAGTTATTGGTTCTTTTTTGGAACAGGTCACTTGACCTTTGACTTTATGGTGAAAGAAGTCCTATTATCAGCAAAGAGTTAGAATAAATGAGGTCTCGAGTCGTCTCTCAGCTGAATTCCAGCCTAAATTAGAACTGAGGATGGAACAAGGGTTTTTGGAATGACTGGAACATAAGAAAGCTTTTGTTACCCGCCATTGTTATTTAGAGTTGACCAGGTTGGTTATGGTTTTAGTACGTGAGACTCGACTCCCCAACATTATTACATTATATTAGTTTAGATTAGGAAGACTATTATTTATTCCATTGAAAAGGGGAGGTGTGAGACTTATTATCACGAGTCGCCACTCTCCCATGAATTTTTTTTAGTACCCTGGGTCGTCCCGATGAGCCCGGTCATTATGGACATCCGTCTTTTAATAGCATCAACCCCAATCGTCTTGTTTTGTATACAAACAAAATACTTGTCTCAAATATTATAGGCATTCACTCATCCTGTTTCCGTTCTGGAGAAATCGGGCTTCAGGAGCTCCTCAGGGTGGTGTCTTGGGCCCTTACTCAAAAGAAGTTACCACAAATTTCTTTCTTATTGGGTCGCAATGTTTTTCTTTAAAAAAAGGTACCAGTAGTGGAATAATCAATGACAAGTCAAGTTTTTGGACGCATGATTTCAAAAATCGAAATAATATTTTTCAAATAGAATTTTTGAATTGTGATTTTGCTACCGGCTCAAGGCAGGCCGTACTTTAAACACAGGGGTTATACTCTGGATAGCTATCCTGAGATGTGCTATGAGAGAATTCAGATTATCACACATTCTTTGTTAAATGATGGCTTATTATGTATTTATACGAGGGAGAAAGGTCCTAAACCTGCCATACAGGTTCAGAATAACACCTAATGGACCGTACTTTAACTTAGAACTAGTTTTAGGAGCAGCCAGTGCCTTTACTTTGGTAAAGTAGATTATCGCAGAAATCTAATTGTACTTATTTCTTGGAAAACGATTATGAAAAATCCATAACAGAAGCCAGACGATGAAGGAGTGGAGGTAAAATAAGTTCTGGTCTAATTCAAGTGCGGCTTAGTTTAAAAGGGAAATGAAATGATCAATGATAATCCCGTTAATAATAATAATAACAATAATAATGTGGTTGTGATGATTGTGAAGGAAAAGCCCCTTTTTGCTCATAAATAAGAAGAGAAGAAGTTTGAGAGCCACTCGGAACAAGATAAATCAAAAGGGGAAAGAAAAATTGCCATGTGTCTGATTACTCAGAGTAGTTCATAAATTTCTTCGCCTTGTCTTTCATCAAAGGAAAGTGAAGAGAAGAAAGGCTAAATGAAGATGTAAGAAAAGAAGAGCTTAAAAGCAGTTGGTCTTGTCTTCTCAGTCTCAGTCCATGACTTCAATCCTTTATCCTCATCATTACACATAACACACTAACGAATGACTCTTCAAAAAATGCTACCTATAATAATAACCTCTCTTTAACCTGTCTCCGACCACCATTCATCCATAAGCATCAATTTTGTCCACAGAATGTCGAATCAACCACTTCATCATCATATCATTCCAACAATTCACTACATGGGCGGAAATTCAAAGGAAATACTCAATTTATCTACACCGCCTCACCATTTTTGGTAAACGTTTAAGTTTCTCACAAAAATTGTGGTTTGCAGCCCCTATGAATTTGCAGTTGTGAGGAGGCGATCCTTTAGGCTGCTTCCACTGACGAGGGGAACGTCAGTGCGTATATTTCTAGAAATAATTGAAATACGTACGATTGAGTACATTAGAGAGGTTCAGCGCGAAGCCAAATCAAAAAAGCTTCCGAAAAAAGCTTCAAGGAGAAAGTTCCTTGAGGCTTTTT
>JAQFYE010005930.1:0-11348 GCA_034694305.1 Protaphorura glebata
TTGACACTTGATTTGGTGAGAGGACAAAATACACAGCGTTACTGGCAATTCTCCTACCCAGATCTTCAATTTCTTCGTAATTTCGAGTTACGGAACAAGTTAGAACGACAACCGTCGTCTTCTCTCAAAATTTTGTTTTGAAAGTAGATAATAGTTCCCGGGAATATTCCCGGGCGCTTTGGGCATTTACAACGCTATTTCCGATCTAATTGTAGACTATTCCGAGGAGGTTCGATTCCCCATCTTGGTAAATATGCCAGACATTTCCGATAGTGTGAGGTTTGTACGATGTGAAGCTAATAAATTCTCCCACTAATACCGCCAAAAGGTACCCAAATTGCATAAAAATGTGCACTCTCCAACAGACGATACGCCCTATTTTATGAAATAGAAGGTATATTGCCATAAAAACACTCTGTTATTCACAGTAGTATTTTGCAAATAAATTACCACATTGTTTATTGAATTTCCATGCATTTACGAGAAATAGACACACAAGTGGAGTTCATTCATAGTCATTAATATTAACAGAAGATATCTTCAGTATATCCTAGCGTAAATCAAAATAGGAGTATCACGTATCCATTTCAAAGAATGTACAGAATTCACATCACGTGGGAATTAAATTCAACTCCAGAGAGGGTCTGATACAAAATAAAAACGAGAGTATTAAATATCGTACTTATTGTTAGTGCGGTACAAATCATGTAGTTGATGCAAACCTCACCTTCTTTTCTTCCTCCAGTCATTTTCATAAACCAGGTTAGGCATCTCAACTTTTTTCAAAATAATTATTTGTAGAGGGACTAGCAAATTCTCGTTCTGTTGACAAATGAAGGTGACATCTTTTAAAATTATATCGTTAAGGCCGAAATCGCGGTCACTCAAAGTTTGGGAATACCGGACCGGACTAAATCGATGTAATGTTAATGGATTAAGAATTATGGGCCGGAATCGGTGGGCCAAGAGATCGAGTATTTTCTAATTGACGAAACATTGTGTCCGATATCTCCTGTTGTGATAAAATTGATCCCCATTGGTGATGACTACTGATTGTAGGGACATTATGCAATAATTCGCCGTTGTTCTCATGCCCATGTTCAGTCTGTCCTAAATATAAATGATTTCCATTTGTATTGACGACATTAAATCTGTCAACCGCTTGTCGGATTGCTTCTGCAGCCTGGGATCGAATTAGAGCTTCAGCTTGCATTGATGTCATGGATGACATCATTTCTTCAGTGGGTTGACCGTGACCATGACTGTGACTGTGACTGTGAGTCGGGAAACTCCTAAAATCAGAGTGCTGGCCATTTCCTGGAATTTTCTTGGTGGTTGCGACCGTCTGGTATGAAGTACTGCTAAGATGTGGTTCACGACTCAAAGCCATCATGTTGTAATGACGATGTGATGAAAATTTGTCGTAGGCTTCATATTTATCAATATTTCGTTGGTGGTCATTCGTTGTCATTCCTGGAATAAGGCGGGCGTCTAATGGTCTTAAAGACTGCGGTGGGTGGTGTCGAGTATTTGCTTCCGGTAGAGGGCTAAGGCGACCTGATGATTCGGATCCGGACGGAGATGTCATGTTTGGCCAAGTGGATGTCGATGTGGATGCTGATATCGGTGGTATTGGTTGACCCTACACAGAATCAATAAAATATTAAAAAATAATAATCGACGATCACAGTAAGTACGAAAAGGTAGGCTAATTTGCTCCAATCTGGGACACATTTGAATACTAGCACCAAGATAGGGCAAATTAGTCGAGTTAATCATAAACGTCATACCTGAGAAGATGCCCCAAACGGTGGAACTCCGGCCATCGCATTCATGGCTGCGGCTGCAAAAAACGTATCACGCCCTCTTCTGTTCGAAGCTGCAGCTGCAGCAGCTGTGCGTGTCATCAAGTATTGAGCTGCGAATTGATGTTTAGGGTCAGATCTCATTTGCTCCATATGACCGAGTAATCCTGTGGAGGAAAACAGAAGTTAGAATTTTATAGAATAGCCACAAATATTTACATGTGTCAGGCAAGGCCGAAAATCGCATTGTTCATTGAGGTTTGGCCTAGGGAAGGTGCCCCTATTAGCATTAGGTAAAGAGCGGTGGTAAAGAAACCTCTGAGCAGCCACTACTTTATGAAAATGTTAGTTTTTTAGTTTTTTTTTTCTCGACATTTTGCAAAGACTGTTTTGTATGTTACCGGCTTCAAGTGTAAAAACAGCTTGACAAACTGAGCAAGGCCACATTCGAAGGGATGACGCAAAGCGAGCGGCCTCTGGATGACATGTCAAGTGTTTTCGCAAACTCCCTTCATTCACGTAGTGTTTCCCACACACTGGACACACATGACTCGAAGTTCTTCGTTTGGCTACGAGAAAAGAAAAAAAGTATCATAAGATATTGTTATTTCAAAGCTGGTAAGCGTATCTTTCTCGTGTCACCAGTTATGACGTCATCGGGTTAACAATTGTGCATTAACTGCTAAGTTATGGTCAAAACTTTGAGGTTACTCAAGAATTCGAATAATTTTCTGTGGGACTCAAATTATACAAAATCCTGTTGTCTCAACTCGCTTGAGACAATAAAAAAAAATACTATTTTTCTTTTAAATACGGAAAAGTCTGCGATATCTGAAGGATTTGGAGAGTTGAATTCCTTTGTACAAGGTGTCCCAGAGAAAGCGCACCATTTGATTATATTTTGAAATAGTTACAAGAATTGGTGTTACCGTCAGGTTAGAATTATTGATGAATTCTAAGAATTTATTCTACCAACGTCAAAATCAATAATTCCAACATGACCGTAACATAAATTATTGTAACTACGCCAAAATATGATCCAACAATGTTGCGCTTTCTCTGGGACACCATGTACATATACAAAAAAAAGACTCACTTGCAACTCCGGATGCATTTGGATCCTTATGTGTATTTTTCATGTGATCCATGAGAGCTTCACCACCGATGAAGAATTTGTGACAAATTGGACATGCGGCTGCAGCAGTAGCGGCTCCTAGAGTTGATCCACTCGTTGGCGTCGTTGAATTATGTGGCTGAAACAAATTACAATGGCAATTATTAATTTTACTTTAACCAGTAAAATTATTTTTAAATATTAATATCAATTTTTTTCATATTTTTAGTGTTCATAAAATGTGAATTGCGACATCATACTCGGACCTCCCGTTTAGTTGATGTCCGAACGTACCTTAAAATAAAAACATTTAAGTAAAATAGGTGCAGAACCTGAAAGTGCGTGCATGGCAGTAAAAAGTCAAGTCTAGACTTTCTTCAGTAAAAATAAGAAAGGATTTTTTTTTCTTTCGGTTGGTTGATTTTTTTTTTGTGGACTATGAATTGAGGGTTCTGTCCCACGGTCTATCCAAGCCAAATCCACACGAACCGACACTTATTGGACCTCAAAGAATCCAACCACACAGTTGGCTCCACCTTATCCATGCATCCACTTCCGCTTTCTTTCCTTCATGCACAAAATCTATCCATTTTTTTCATTGTTTCTCGTGTTCGAGCTCAAAAATTAAAAGTAACTTGTAAGAATTATACAGTGTGGTTCATAAAATATAATATAATGCATTATATTTATATTTTATGAACCACACTGTATATCTTTCTAAGGGACTCAAATATTGCAAAATCCTCCATTATTATTGGACAGTATGAGCTTACCTAGTAGGGAAGTTGTCAAAGTACGTTAATTATAATTATGAACCACCCTGTAATATATATTTAAAACTCGAATGTAAAAATTTTACAGTGTGGTTCATAAAATATAAATATTTGCATTCTATGAACCACACTGTATCCTTGTTTTCATTGTTTTTCTTCTGGGACTCAAATATTGCAAAATCATCCATTATTTTTGGATAGTATGAGCCGACCTAGTAGAGAAGTTGTTGAAACTAAAATTATGAACCACCCTGTAAATTGTAGGTTTACGGGAAATGTAGTACGTGTTAGATGTATTGTTTATTTATTTGAGGGCGTCCATCCGACACCTCGTAAAGTATGGAAGTAGATTAAGACATCCACGACGTCGTATCGTAACTCAAAACTATCCGCCCTTAACATGAGTTTGCATTCTCCTCAGTTTTGTTTGCTCAAGAAATTAGTGTAATATTTGATCGTATTTTAGACTAATTAGAATGGACGGGGATGGAAACAGGAATTACGGTTCAGTTCTCATCAACAGATTAAGACCAACATTTCTCATGTTCTTACAAAAATTGAAGGATGACTTTCAAGACACGCTTGGCTGACAGCGTTTTATGTTCTCACTCTAATCAAACATCCTACAGATATAACCACGTTGTTCCTTTACCTCCATTACAGTTTCATTTTGTCAAAGAAAATTCAAAAAACCTTATTAATAGTCGAACAAAATTTCTGGAGCCCTAAAAGTAATAATAAACAATTCAAAAAATAGGTGATATAAAAAGTATATTATTATTTTTTCGTATAAATTGAAAAATTTTGGTGAATTTTTCAATGAAATAAAAATCGTTCAAGGTGTCTGGCATGAAATAAAAAAATGGTAAATATTCAAATTGGTCAAAATTGGGGCAAGTTGGTACAACTAGGACATCTTTGGTATTGTGTTTTTCCAATGCTGCATACAGTTAACCATACTTCACAATTTTGGAAATTATTGGAATAGAATTTTTCAACGACCCTTGAAAAATGGAATGTAACAAAACCCTTGTCACTATTAGGTCTAACGAAAATATCCCCAGTAGTAGGAAGATACTCCAGACGGGAAAAGCAAATTTAAATCGCCATTTTTAAAGGTGGAAGTTACCAGTGGCGGATCCAGGAATTTTTCCAGGGGGGGTTCTCTTAAATAAGGGAAGCAGAAACCGGACGCCCGCCGCTTGCGGCGGTCCCCGCGGAGCGGCCGCCGGAGGCCGGAAATTTTTTGGACCTTTTGTGACATAAAGTTGTCTGTAAAACGTACTTTTAACACCAAATATTTAGGCTTTTTCAATTATATCTAGTCAGTATTTTAATTTCCAGGGGGGGGTTTGGACCCATTAAACCCTTCCCTGGAACCGCCACTGGAAGTTACGACTTAAAAACGACGCTAACATACAAAAAATACTAAAAGTACTAAAAGTAGGTCTCAATGTTACTTTTGCATGATTAGATTTGTTTATTTTTAAACACATCGCACGTGTATAAATGTCTATTTTCAGAATTTCAGACTTCAAGGTGTCGAGGATTGTCATAATGCATTAAATTCTTTGAGCAAATGGACTTAGCGTGCGCGTGCGACATGCGACCTCCCAAGGCTTCATATTTTTAGTCGGGCAAAAAATTTTGAAATAGCATAGCATTAGTAAAACAAAATGACTGACTATAAAATATGTGACCACTTAATATAATTACACATGCAATTAATAAAAATCTTAACCATTTGAGGATCTCAAAGTGCACGCACAAATAAATCATCCTTTGAACTGCTACTGTTTGATTTCTTAAAAGGTAGAACGATTTAAGTTGACCGCAATTGCAATCACACCTTATCTGATTCATCCTCATGATGGATTAACCTTCATCCGTCAAAATATTCTTTACAAGGGACACACTTAAATTGTTAAAAAAATACTCAGTCCATCAAATATACACATAGGGTCGGGTGTTCTAATTTCAGCCACCATGGAGACATTGTGCTAATTACGACCACCTCTTAACTACGTGGGCATGGCAACCAAGAAGCATGCGCACAAATGGCGGTGGCAGTTATTAGCACACTTTTTGAGGTTATAGAGAAATTAACCCTTAAACGACAAGTGTGCTAATTCATGCCAATCTTAATGCACGTGACTCCTTCAACGGACGTGTGAAGCGGAGACGGTATGTTAATTTCAGCCAAGGGGAGGAGTATTTGTCCGCGTTACACCACGTGATAAATGGTAGTAATTGGCACACTGTCCCAAAGTGGTTGTGATTAGCCCACTTCACCCTAGGTAGCATTGGGAAACGTTTCCAAAATAATTGAACCAGATGTCATGCGTCCGGCGCCGGGAATGCCTTCCTAACATCTTGTGACTTGTACACGCCAAAGAGTTTCCTTGTCAGTCATAGTGTTACTACTTCAGATTGTAGATTTTTAAAATTTTATTTTTAAGTGTAGTGTGTATAAATGTAATGTGGGAAAAAGTTGAAAAGGAATTAATGATTTCCTGTTACGGTGAAGGGACTTACGTCTTTGCAAACCTTGGCGTTGTGAGTTCTGAGTGAAGACTCCGTAGCAAATCCTTTCCCACAAGTGCTGCAATGAAATGGACGATTTTTTGAGCGCTCCAATTGTGCATCATGGTTTCTTAAATGTTGTTGCAGATTGGAGAGTTGAATGAAGGCACGCCCACACTCTACCACGTGACATCTGTACGGTCTCTCACCTATGAACAATTTTAACAATCATCGCAAAATTAGTACAATTTTTTATTTAAACAGTTTGAGTTTATCTAGTAGTGAAGTTGTCGAACGTATCAGCTTATCGTACATGCTTATGGATGCATTACATAATGAACAAATTCCCCCAGTCTGACCAATTTAAAAAAGAATCTCCCCTATGTTCATACTTTTTTTTTAAAAAAATGCCCATTGTACATTGTACAAATTACCATATGGAGAATCCAGATGTGTCCTTAATGGATATTGTACGTACACAGAATATTCAAATGTACAAAATTCCCCTCACACAAACCGTAGGCATGGAAGGGGACATTTTTTAAAAATCCTGGACTTTTTTAAATTTCTCCCCTAATACATTGTTTTTGTTCATGTATTCAAAAGTCACCCTGGGTTGCCGTCGAGTCCCAGACTCATCTGTTCATGAGAGAGAATTTGACGGGGACTCATTTTTAATCAAATCACACAGGGTGGCTCATCATCACTGAAATCTTACAATTTTCCCATTTCAAATTGATGGTATATGTTCCCTCAACCGGTGCTTTTACCTACTACTATAATAAACCGCCCTGTACAAGTTCAAGTCCAAGCATGCGAATGTTTTTACTAATTTCAAAATATCTAAAAATGGGAAGACAAAGACGTAGAAAAAAAAAGAAAGTTATGAACCACCCTGTGCCACGGAGCACCCAAGCATGAGACTTATCCCTATTAGTTTTTCTGGTGATCTGGAAATGAGATGACCAAGATGCAGAAAGAACAAATAAGTTATGTACCACCCTGTGCAACATAGCATCCAAGCATAAGAATTGTCCCTACTAGTTTTTCTGGTGATCTGAAGCTGCGAAGACGAAGATACAGAAATAAAGAAGTTACGAGCCACCCTGTAGAGACGTCTTGGCATAAGAATTCTCCCTACTATTTTTTCTAGTGATCTGGAAATGAGTGGAGTCTCGGAAGATGAAGAAAGTGAGTGAAAGGATAATTCAGTTTAATAATTCAGTTGTTATGAACGCGTGGATGGAGGAGGGGAACAGGGGAAGAGTTACTCGAGCATTATGGGGTTTATTAAAAAAAATTAATTAAGGAAAAGTGGATTTCACTCTCTCTTCTCTCCCTCTGCTCTTTTCTCCTAAGGCAGGCGGAGCGGTGCGTCCAGGCCAGGAAAAGAAAACCTAAAAAGAAAAAGTCAAGTGGGAAAGTCAAGTGAAGGGAAAAAATTTGTTTATTAAAAAGTTGTCAAGAATGTGAAGGAGAAAAAAATTCAAGTAGAAATATACATAGGAATATGAATGGGACCGACATTTGTAGCCGTGCGTATGGACGCCAACATCTTGAAAGATTCCGATGATCTAGTTAATTAATTATTGATTTTCGTGGGCCCGGATGCCCTCTTTTTGCTTGACCGCTTCTTTGCCAACCTATTCCGATTTTACTTAGTTTCCTTTTCTAGTAAAGAGATATATATATCAACTTTTTTGCATTTTGAGTTAACAAGAATGATCGACATCTTTTTCAAGAAAGTTCCCCGAATAATATAAGAATTCTATTGTCAGCAGATGGAATCGAACCCTCAACATAGAGAAATGAAAAGAGGCTGACTGAGAGAATTGTCCAGCTCAATTTTGCATTTATTCGGTGCCATAGAAGCCTAACCTCCGTAACTGGCACTGACAAAACCCACTGGTTCCAAGGATCGATACATAAAACCGGAATTATTTTATTACAGTGAAATCCATTAAATAGTGAAGTACCGGATGGTCGTGACTCATAAAATTCCCTAAACACTTCTCGGTCAAACAATTCTGGCATTAAATTGAATTGACATTAAAACGAAGCAGGGAAGGACTGAACTCACCTTACCTTGGTCAACATGTCAATGAATATGAATTTGATTTCTATCAAGGGAAAAAGCACTTTCCACTTCTTTTAATAATCGTGACTGACTGACTTAATAAAAGGTAGCAGAAGCAGAACAATAAAAAAAAAGGCAGGTAGAGAATTTTGGATGGCAGGGATTCTTAACCTCGTGTCATGGTTTTAGGATTGAGCATTTGACTTGTAGAGAATGGCCAAAACCAATACTCCCACGCACGACGGGATTTCTAAATAATTGTTATTTTTAACGACCTGACCACAACATAGAGCTTTTATCAAGGTGCGATTATTACTAGTAGAAATTCTTTTTTGGCACGTAAATTTGACGGGATTTGTGATTTTGCATGTAATTTTACAAGATTTCCTGGCTAAAAGCCCTTATAAACACAAAAATTAGTGCCACAACCTCCAAAGCCCATAAAAACCAGCCTTAAAACCCTAAAACACATGCAAAACAGGGCTGAAACCACCAGATTCAGATTCAATGATTTATTTCAGATTCAATGATTTATTTAAGTGACAACGAAATATAACACGATAATAAAATCACGTTGATCCCAATTACATGTCACCTTGGTTCGACGAATAAGAGAAATGTAGAGTTTTTTGAGACGACGATGAAGAGAAATATAGAATTTTACACAAATTAACCTATAATTACGACGAAAGAGGTAATCCACCAAAACCCATAAAAACCAGAACAAAATCCCCAAAACGCATGCAAACCCAAACACCAAGACCAAAATATGTGAAACCCGTAGAAGCCAGGTCTAAAATCCCCAAATCCCATGCAAACTCAAAAGGTAAGGCCAAAACCCACAAAACCCAAAGTACCCAGAGCGAAAACCCGCAAAACCCATACGAACCACGGCAGAAACCCCCGAAACCCATAGAACCCAGTGCCAAAACCAACAAAACGCACGAGAACCGAATAACCTAGGCTAAAATCTGTGAAACCCGTAGAAACTGTGGCCAAAACCCCGAAATCCTATGCAAACTCAAAAATCAAGGCCAAATATTTTTTTAAATCAAGGCGAAGATTTTGTCTTCGTAATTAGGCAGTGTTCCCATAATAAGTCAATCAATTTGTTCACTTAGTGTTCTTGAATGCTTTGAATGACACTTAAATAAAGAAACAAACAAACAAACAAACCCCCCAAAATCTCCAAAACCCATAAAAACCAGCCCTAAATCAACATACCCCATTCAAGCTCAGAAATCATGACCAAAACCCTCAAAACCCATAGTTACTAGAGACAAACCCCACGTACAATACCGATAAAAACCAGGGCCAAAATTCCTAAAACGCATGCAAACAAAATCCATGGTTTTTGTTTAGAAAATCAGGGTTTTTACGAAACCCGCATGCTATGACAAAATTAAATAAATATTTTTCATCAGGTCCGTTCGAAAATTGTAGCAGTCCTTACATTTTAGACACTATAAATGGAGTGAGATATTGCAACACAACAATTACAAAAAATATGACGTCTAGTTCTTACCAGTATGGAGACGAGTATGTTGTTGAACATGAGAGAGTTGTTTGAACCTTCGTTCACAATATGAGCATTTGTAAGGTTTTTCGCCGGTATGAACACGAACATGTTGGACGAGTTGATGATTGGATGAAAATGATTTGAGACATTGATGACATTGATGAGATTTTGGAAGACCACCATTCTCAGACTCACTTGGACTCACTGAACCAGGTCTCATGTGTCCATGTCCGTCATGTTCGAGTTCATGATCATGTTCCTGATTCCTTGGTCCATGTCCATGGTGGATTGCATCTTCAGTCAGTGCTTGTGATTGGTGTTGCTGTTGTAATTGCATCACTGACTTGTGCATAAAAATCTGCAAGAAAAAAAAATTATAGACATATTTAAAGAAAAAACTAGAAAACACAAAGTATCATCGAGTTTCTGACTTCGGCTTGTGTTTCCCCTGGGGGTCTTCAACTTTTTGACTTGTGAAGTTTCTAAATTAACGGAAAAGTAGAAACTAATTATAAATGCGGATTATGACATGACATTGGGCGCTGGGGCTGGGATATGAAAGATCGAGGCTTAAGTTGACAACTTAATCAACCTTCCCTCAAATCGTATCTTGAAAATCCTGAAAAAATGGGAAAAGGGGGAAAAGGAATTGTGAAAGGGGTAAAATACTCATTGGACTGAAGGCCAAGAACTAATGGCCATTAAAAGAGTCGTCTGTGTCTCTCTTCTCAGTTTTATCCCTCATTTCCACACCTCATTTGCATACTGATGAACAAATGAGAAAAATGGGTTTGTCTCCCTCACAAAATTCTTCATTTTAGAATTACAACCAAATGTAAAGTGAGTAAAGTCAGTCAGAGGACGAGTGAGTCATAAAAATCAGGAGGGGACGCAAAAAGATTAAAAAAGGGGGAAGCCATTTTTTAAAACTGAAAAAAAAAGCATTTGTCTTCATATCTCCCCCGATTTCAGGATTGTGCACCGGAACACATTCAGGAAAAATTAGTCGCTCTAAAATAGGCAGTTTAAATTCGTATGATTAACTCGTCACGGTTAATGGGCGGCGCAAAATTCAAATTCAATGAAAATGAGACCGTAAATATGATTTGACAACTTAAAGTGAGAAATGTGGCGTTGCCTAGCAACCAAATATGCTGGTGTTACATATTCTCGTAAAATTCTAGGCTTGAATAAAAAAATTTGAACCGATTCTTCGTGTGAGAACATTAGTCCCAAAATTCCGTACTCGTATGCGTGAATTCTTGCTCACTGAACCGAGCACCCCTTGCATTGCATTGCATGCGTGTCTTGAAAAAATTGAAATGGGAAGCTATGGGAAGGGTGAAAATATGTTTGAATTAAACTTTGTAGTCATAGACATTTGATCCGAAATGAGAACCAATCATTTTTTTTTTGGCCTTCATTGTTATGTCGCGTGTGACGCGAAGTCGAAGTCGAAGGGTGAATGAGGGAGGGTAAATTTGTACGATGATCGTAGTGGAACACATACACAAGGGTGAAAAATAAAAAAATGGAG
>JAQFYE010005931.1:0-11347 GCA_034694305.1 Protaphorura glebata
AAAACACAAACACAAAATTTTGGCCATCGCCCTTGATCAGAAATTAAATTAAAGGGGTTAAAAATATCAGGAAACACATGAGAATATGCCGGTGAAGTTGTTTTTTCAAAATTTCAAGTTTTTCACGGTTTTTCACGTGGATGACCGTGAAAAATCGGCTATAAATCGGGGGAGAACTCATTTTTTATCTTCCACCGCGCGCTGCGCTGCGTAGGAACTCTGTTGGATAGAATCCAAAGTCCTAGGAGTTTCCAAGGCTCGTTCGAACAGACGATGAATCCTATATTTGTCCAACGTTGAGCGTCACGAATTTCTACCCGAAATAAGTTCACTCGATTATGTGTCGCCTATTGTGAACTGGAAAATAATAACTGTGTTACTGATGACCGACTGGCAAATAATATGAACTCACTCTGGAGTCTACGACTATTCCTGTGACACTTCTATTCAATAACTGCTTGGTCAACTCAGGAAAATAGTCCACTTTTCAACAATACTTTTAATAACTCAAAATCTTCAATATTCAAAATCTTTCAAAACTGACAAAATATTACAACTCAGATTCACCACGCTGCTCCAAAAACAATGTCTGACTTCTCTGTTCAGATCTACTCGTGGGACTGATTGAAGAGAGAGAGGAAGAACTTTTCTTGCGTGTCCACCGCGTCCTTTTCCATCCAGAGTATTCTAGTAGGTTCGAGAACAATGCTACAGGCACGCGTGGGTGACGCCTCTGTTCTCCCTCCCTTCCAATCACAACAACTTTACTTGGGGAATACGATGAAGAAGGGGCGTATACTAAAGCCTCCCTCTCTCCCACAGACGCGTTCTACATAGATACAGCAAAACATGTGGCCCGTACACCTTATCTTCAACATACACCATTAATATCAACATGTACCGACTAATACCGGCTAATACCGGCTAATACCGTCTAATACCGGCCAACTCTTAACCCAAAAAATGCATTGCTTAAGCCGAAAAGTACATAACGCTTAACAATCACTTATCCCAAAATTATCTAAAACTTGGGTTTTTCACTTTCACGTTCACGACGAGAAAATAATAGTTACAAATATCTTAACAATATCCAACACTGGACGTTCCTCCTTTCCCTAGGTCAAAACTGCTAGCCAAGTCTCTGCTGGAGAAGTTACTAATTCATCGTCCCAGATAATTAAGGATTTCAGTCAATGTTGAATAATGTTCCTTCAGGGTATCTGTGCTGACTTCTGTGTTATTTCAGGGTGGCGCAAAATGTGTTGCCCTACATTCTACCTTTCTGTGAAATCCACAACAGCACTTTTTAAGAGAGAAATGCTTTTTGTACCCTTCCCCGATTTGGGCGGCTGTATAAGAATTTGACGCGAAACGTTAAAATGCGTCTCACGAAAACGAACTTAAAATTAAAGAGTTTGCATTTTGTTAATGTTGTTAACGTTGTAACGTGAGTTTGCATTGTTAATGTTAATGCGGCGAACCTTCCAGGAATTGAACCTGGGAGCTGATGGATTAAAACTCCGCACCCACTAAGCTGAGCCTTACCGTGTTCGATATCCGTTTACGAAAAATACATCGTATTTGAACCTAAATGTCAGTAAATGTGTTTGTTATTTACCTTTAAACTTGATTCCGCAGCGCTTATCTCGGGTCCAGATCTGGTATAAGATCCTTCAACTCGTACACTCGGAAATGCCTTATAAAAATGCGCTACGTTGTTTGATGCGCGCATGTCCATTTATGTGTGGAATATTATAAAATAGGGTTCAGCAGTTTCACTTTTCAGTGAAGTGCTGCATGGTGTCCAAATCCAAATCTGGTAAGGTCCGTTTAACTCGCAAACTCGAAAATATGGTGGAAATCCGGAAATCCCGAACATATTTCTTGGTGCCCTCTCTCGAGTCAAAGCGTGGAACCAATAGGCGCGAGCGGGAAAATCTTGAGGCCGCGGAGAAGTTACAATTCGGAGAAATCTCTGAGGTTTGAAATTTTTGAGCTAATGCGAACCGACATAACCGACAATCGACTGACTTAAAATATTTATTTTAGTCAAAATTTAATTGAAATTGGACAATTAATTTGACAGTGACAGTGATTGGGTTCAATGGCATCCGCGACCAACTGGGCCAAATCCCTCAGGGTAGATCCTTCGTCAGGTACCGGTCATGGTCAGCCGGGGCCAACTGGAATCGTTGGAAAATTCAACAGGACAAATATTGGACGAAATTCTGCAAACTCACCCCTTAAAACATCCAAATTAGCAAGAGCCAAGTCTCCTGACAAACCGGTCAAGGCTCCAGTCGTCAGACGATCTTCCGCTCATGGGTCATATGGATACAACTCCAAGAAACAGTCTTTGGCGTCTAAGACATCTTCCGCCACTGTTCATATGGAGGGAAGGGACGAAGTCATTCAGGTTCACTTACCTTTGGTAAATTTAAAATTTAATTTAATTTAATCTGGTAAATTTATAATTTAAAATTTAATTTAATTTAGTCTGGTAAATTTAAAATTTAATTTAATCGTATAGTATCTGAACTCTCACTTTCTCCAAGGGGATAGATACTCCAAAACCCCCATGTGTCATTAAGGCCCCCCCCCCCTCCGGTCTTGTTCCTTGTCGTCGGTCTCACGCATTAAATTTCTTAAATATAGAGCCTAAAACCGTTTAGGTTTGGAAGAATCGTCCGGTTTCAACCTCCCTATAGATATCAATCATTATTTGGAAAGAATCGTCGAGTTATATCTTTCCTTTTGATTTTGGACAAATCACGTAGTTTTACTTTTCCTTTCTTTTCGATAACTCCGTACGAAAGTACCCCGAGTACCCCTTTTAAATTTTTGGGGTACACCCCAACTCGACCAGTCTGGTTTTTGAGTGATAGTTGGTGCTTCGATGGCGTTTTTAACAATTCATATTCAAGACGCCGGGTAGGCTGGTTTCATGTTCAATTAAACCCTGGGGCGTTGTTTGGTCATCTGTGGTAGTTAGAGTTTTCTATGCCGGATTTTTATTTTCAAATACCTAATACCTGCATCTTCACCAACATCTTACTTTTATTCCATTTGTCTCTTTCCAGCAACCTCCAAAATTTGATTGGCGAGTGAACGACGAGAACGCTTATTTTGAACTTGGGAAACCTGCTGATAATGATGACCAATACACAATCAACATAACCATCATTTCGGCATCCTATCTTCATTTGGTAAGCCTTGTCAGAGTCAGAGAATTCTTTATTAAAGTCATAATGATCCATTCCAAAACAGTTCGGTATATAATAACCAAATTGATCTCCATTGGGATTTGCTATAAATTGAATTTGATAAACATATTCATTTAAAAACGCACTCATGAATGAAACTGAAGCTGTTTTTAGTTTATCTGCAAATTAACCTTAATTGAATTGTTTTTCAGCTTGGACATGATCAGAGTAACAACAGAGAGAACTACAATTGGTCTATTGAATACAAAGCGTTTGAGTGTGACATTTCATCTGATCCGTTTCAACTCTCCAATGAAGACGTAAGCCGTCGAACATATATCGGGGACAAGGCAAAGGCTAATATCAGAGCAAGTGGCGGATTATTTTGCGAATTTCTTAGAAACACAAGTATTGAGTTTCGTGTCGTTCAAATGCCCACTATTGATGGAAAAGAAAAACTTGTCGGAATAGCGTGCTTGAATTTAAATGAATTGACGAAACCTAACGTCAATGAATTGAAGTATATTTTGGAAGTGGTTTCTACGGACGGTGACGTGAAAGAAATCCCAATGGAGACACGACCTGAAATTCGAGTTTTGGTTCAGCTGGACACGGAACCAAATTTTTTCAAACCTATTGAAAATGTTAGAAGTGTGACAGATGTACAAGAGGGGACGGAGGTCATTCCAGACGCTACAGATAATCTTGAGATTTCAGTTACTGATGGAAGTGGAAAACGACGAAGAAACGGTACAAAATCATCAGTTACTTTCCAAGACGACGTACCTGACTCGGCAGCCTTACCTCCACATGAAGGACAACAAGAGAAGAGTGTTGAGTCAGAAGAAGACAATGAAGCTTACACGAAAGACGATTTGGAAGAGTTTCATAAATTCAAAGAAGGGGAGACTAGTGAGGCCATGTTACCTCATTTGAAATCCAGTCTCAAAATCTCACCATCTAAAGGTGGTGGTGATGACATTCGAGGAGCAGCATTGAGTTCAGATTTTGAAAGTGATTTAAGTCCGATCAAGAAACCGGTAGATAGCAAATCCGAGGTAGCAGAAAGGAAGAGTCCCGTGGTGTCACCTGCAAGAACTAAATCTTTGACACCATCACCAACCAAAAGAATACCTAGTCTCAATGTTTCACTCGAGAAGGCTTACCGAACACCTGAGAAGGTAAATCAACTTGCTAATATTTCTTTCAACTCGAGTGAATCCCTGACGGAAAGTTTGGAAGAAGTTCACCCCCGAGGGCCTCAAGTGGATATTGTCAAAGCCGGATACTATAGGGTAACGATTCAGCTCAGTCGTCTTTGGGTTCAATCTCGTGAGCCACTTGAACACAGTTTTGAACTCAGTTATATGTATCCTCCTTTGGGGATTGTGGACAAATACATTGTAAGCATAGCTAAGCCTGATCCAAGTGTTGTTTCGACCAATGAAAGAGATCGATGCTCCGTCGTCTATGATGGAACTTGGGTAGTCTTGATTGTTTTGAATCGTCTCACAGACGAATTACTTCATAAACCACTTACAGTCGAAATTAGAAAATCCAAGTGTGACGAACGTCGTACTAATTTTCTATATTCTGACATTCCATTTGGAAGTGTTTTCTTCGAGAAGGTAAATACTACATTCATTCAATTCCTTATCGTGTACTATTTTGAATTTCAATTGTAATAATTTTTATTTATTTTTTAAAAATAGTTACGGGGACGGAAACGTGTATTAACTGGGCAAGCTCCTGTGCTCAAGACGAAAGGAAATCGGAAAGTTGGTATTATTGAATACATTATTAAATTGGAATCGGTAGAGAAACCTAAGCTTCCGGAAGTTAGTCGTCCAGGTTTTATCACCGCAAGCGCCATGGGTCCAGGTTAGCTCAAATCATGTTCTGTAGTTTGCTCTACATTGTCTCCACTAAATTATAAAAGTTTAAGTATACTGACTGATCCTTACAGTTTTAGGTGAAGAAGAGGATCTTGTGCAACAGACAAGAATCACACTTGAAAGTTGGAAAATCGCTCAACAGGAGGAGTTCAAGAGAGAGGTTGGCATTAGAAAATGAAATAGTATACTCTTTGTTCCATCGAAATTAGTTACACGGGGTTTTGGATTTAATAAATGTTCTTCGATATTCTTAGTTGCGTGAAAAAGAAAAGGCATACCTACGAATCTTGTCAGAGGAATGGACCAAAAGAGATCAGGAGCGAGAGGCTCTATTGTTTGAGAAAGTTCAGAACTTGGAACACGATAAAAGAGAACTTGACAAACAGAAGAGACATATTCACGAAAAGGAAGGATCGTTGAAGGCATTGGAGAATGAGGTGATTGCACTTACTTAGCGTATTGCAGAATCTTTTTGCTAACCAAAATCAGAATTCATGACAACCAGTATTGTAAATTGATTCAATTTTCAGGTGAAAGCATCTGCTCTAAAGAACGCATCAGAGCAAGCTCAAGTTCTTGAAAATACAAAGTTCAGAATTCGCCAACTTGAGAGTGAGCACAGACACGAGGTTAGTTTCAAATTCGTAGAATCGAATTGTCGTACAAGAATGTAATCGTCTTAGGTGATCATGGGAACAGAACAGGTTTTTGTTGTGAGACATAGGTTTACTGTTTAGCCTTTTGTTACTACTACTCAGGTGGAAACTCTTCACAGAAGGTTCACGGATTGCATGACTGAATTTGAAAGAGTCAAGGGAAAAGTTTTAATTTTGGAAAGCAAATTGAGGAACAAGGATGATGAGCTTACCGCAGTATTGCAGTCTCGTAATAAATGGCCAGATGTCGAGATAACAATGCGACTAGATGCACTGGAGAAGCAGGTTAGTTTAAAGTTTAAAGTGTCATTTACTTCAAAGATTGACATTTGCATAATATTGAAATTTTTGTTCCACAGAATGATAGTTTGAGAGATCAATTGAAAGATGCTCACAAGGAGATCGAAAAGTACAAAAGAGAAGCGAATACACTTTGTCAAAAACTAAAGTTTAAGCAGAAGGAGCAGGACGCCCGATTGTATGACGAAAATGAGAGATTGAGGTAATATTAGTTGTATGACTCTTCCACTCTTCAACTCTTTTTTTTCCTTTACACCCATTGCAAATTTCAAATTACAATGCCAAAACTTTAAAATGAAGGAATCCGGAATCGAACTGGAACTTCAAACTTGTCGGGTTTGCGCCCGCACCACCATAACGTTTGTCATGAGAATTGCAATGAAGTCTTCTCTATTCGCCAATTCATCACTATACGAGGGTTACATTATAAATAATTGCGAACAAATGTCATTTCTTTCCCTTTTGATATTCTAATTTCTAATCAATCGTGCGAGATGAAGTATAGTCATAACCTTAACTGACGAGACAATCCCAGTAGACCGTCGGTGTGTGGAAGGTGAAGGTTTTTCTCGTCTTAGAGGTATTTCCTACAACTATGGGCACTTCCCCCAATGGGGGATTTTGACGTGGGGTACCACACGTCACCCTTACACTGCTGTTTTGTTTAACCAAGTTTTTTAATTCTTGAAACCTTCGTATTTATTTCCAGACTTCAACTTTTCGCAAAGGAGCAGAAATTTGAAATGGGCCAAGACAGACAATCAGTGCAGGAACTTTCGGATAAAATTAAGAAACTGCTTGACGAAAAAGGTGGTACATATACATACTCAAAGGCCTCCGGCCCACCGGTAACACGACACATCAACCTTCGAGCGCCACCCTCACCGAATATTCAAAATCGCACAGGTAAAGAAATGAAGCGGAATGACGAGAAACGCTCGGAAAAAAATGTGATGAAACAGAGAGATAGTCGTGAGTTCGTTGAGAGAGAAATTCAACGTTTTGTGGGTGAACGAGATCTGTTACTAGGAAGTGGAGTTTACACACAATATGACATGATTGTACGAAATCTGGAGAATCAAATCACTAACCTGGCTAGTCGTCTGAGCTATTTAGATGATGATGATTATTAGACTATTCACGACGTCGTCTAATGCATACACATTCAATTGAATTGTACACCAATCCGTTGTGTTTCTTAGTATTCAACGAAACGATCTCGATTTTCATTTAGTACATTGTAATTCTAACTGTAGCAATTATGTTATATTCCTACTAAAGTAACCGAGTGAATCTCATCATGGTGTATTGTCCCTTCAAAATTAACTAAACTTATATTTGTGGATTTGAAAGTATGTTCGGTACGAATTTTGGTTTCAATTTTATACGTTAAGTGCGAATTGCAAATGTGCTACATCCGAGTTACGGCAGTTTCTATCGGAATAGAAGGTGCTTTTTCCAGTACTGGCTAAGCATTCATTTTTTCAATTTATTTTGAATTTTAATGTAGGACATGCGTAAAAGTAAATAAATATGACTGCGGCAACTAAAAATTCTTCGAGTTCACAGATATTCTTAGTTCTTTTCAAGGAAAGGAAATGGAAAACAATTTTTCCTGTCCAATCAGTGTTCGCTTCGTACATTGAATCACTTCGCCATTAGACATTCCAAGTACTCAAGTGTCCGGTCCTTTCAACGTTACGTTCCAATTCTTCATTAATTGTGACGTGTCCGACGAAGAACAGGGTATGTCGAGTTAGACCTGACGCATTCGGTGACCGTATCAACGATTCCAAAATTGGGGGCATCCATAGTTACCTTCTACGTTCGAATGCCGTTATTTAATTTTATTCCAGTGCAGATCAATTCAAATTAACAAAATATTTTAATCTAGACTGAAGTGAAATAAAATAAATATTGGCCTCGAGGTAAAACTTTTGATTTGGCCCCCCAAATTTTGTTGAATTTTCAGAAAAAACAAAAAGTGAGTCAGAGATTTGAGGTACACTGTTCTTCGTCGGACTCGCATAATTACTAAGTATAATATGGTGCTCTTGCGCGGGGGTATCAGTGGCTGGAAGAGCGTAGTTGAAATACTTCAAAGATTTCCGGCGATGAATTGAGATTTTTCTGCCGGCTAATCGTGTTCCTTATACTTGTACCGACGATAGTTATTGTGACTTCTAATATTGGTGTCGTCTGTGTAGTATTTAGTTTTCACATAAGAAGCAGTTTCCTTGTTAGTTAGACAATGGCGACAGTCAATTACTCCAGAATTTGCAAGAAATGCCAGCTCGGCATTCGTGCTTGTCGTTATTTGCGTTAATTTTGCTGAAGACTAAATCTTAAATTATGATTGATCGAAGTAAATGGTGTTTTCCCGAGTCAAGACTCTCGACCAGTCGGCCATATTATACACAGTAACTCTGAAATACAACGGTGTTACAGCGATTATATTGAAATTCAAATCCATACGAAGTTGTATCGTCTGCAATAAAATATTTTATTTATCTCTGCGTTTAGTTTCCAATTTCCAGGAATGACACTTTTTAAAAACTATGTAACTGGTAACTTCTATCACAAAATACTCTCTTTTTCCTTATCAATTAAAATGACTCAGTGAGATTTTCCATTCAAAGTTTTTGAATAAGAATAGACGAAGCCCCTCCTCCTCCGTTGCAAATAGACGCCACCCCATATTCTCCGGTCTTTAGGGCGTGACACAAATGACCAACAATTCGTGCTCCCGACATTCTGTTTCAGGTACGAATCGGTAATCAATCATAATAAGTGGAAGTGGAATTATTCAGGTATTAATGAAATTACCCGATAGGATGTCCTAAAGAAACTGCACCTCCGTTCACGTTGACTTTGCTAGCATCTAGCTCCATCATTTTTATGCAAGCTAGCACGACGACGCTGAATGCCTCGTTAATTTCCCAAAGAGCAATCTGTTCCTTCTTAAGTCCACACTTTTCTAACAACTGGTAATGTAACAATAACAATATGAACTTAGCTTTAGCATTCTGTATTCAATCATTAACGGATCACGTAAAATCTACCTTGGGCATAGCGAGTGCAGGTGCAAGTGGAAAATCAATTGGTTCTGTGGCGGCGTCATAAAATCCAACAACTCGAGCTAGTGGTTTTGTTCCAATCTTCTTGGCTCTCGTCTCACTGGCTAATACCAGAGCAGCAGCTCCGTCGTTCAGACTTGAAGCATTGCCGGCAGTCACTGTTCCACCCTCTTTCTAAATGTCCAATTTTTGCGTGAAATTAATATTAAAGCAGTTTTCAGGCTACGAAATATTTAATTACTGCAAATGTTTTACTTGAAATGCTGGATTAAGTTTGGAGAACTTGTCAAAGTCTACTCGTTTAAATTCTTCATCTTCAGTCACAACAATGTCCGGTTTCCCTTTCTTTTGAGGGATAGAAACAGAGACTATCTGACTTTTGAATGTCCCATCTGCGTACGCCTTTGCACTTCTTTTATAACTATTCATCCCGTACTCGTCTTGTTCCAGGCGTCCAATATTTAATTTCTTGGCCGTGTTCTCAGCGCAATTCCCCATGTGGATTTTATTGTAAACATCAGTCAGACCGTCCAAAACAATTCCATCCTACATGAAGGGGGTAAATTAGCATTAGTCACACAAACAATATCCGATAAACCACAAATTAAAATGTGAAGGAGAACTGTAAATGTCACTTACGATCAAACTAACTCCTCCATAAGGGGTCTCTCCTCTTTTCATGTAATAGGGAACATTCGACATCGACTCCATTCCACCTGCAACCTGCAATTCCATATTAACTCTCAATTAACGAAAAGATAATTGTAATGAAACAATGAAACATATCCCAGATGACCGGGTCGGGGGATAAAAATGTCTCAGAGATAGGAAGTCACGGATAACAAAGCTTTTCTGTCAGGTTGCCGACTTCCTCAGGTCAGTAGCAGAGATGTAACGAGTATTCGGTTAATATTCGGAATCGAATATTCAGCATATCCCAGTGATTACAGGCTACAGGGAGAATTTCACTTTACAACATATATATTCAAAAGTTTGTTGCCGTACCATTAGTTCTTGGTCCCCACATTTCAAATTTTGAGAAGCCAACATTACAGATTTCATTCCAGATGCACAAACCTTATTGACCGTCATACATGGTGTGCTCTTTGAAAGTCCTGAAGGAGAAGGCAGGTAAATCAAATTCATGATGGTTAGAGTAATTTCGTTTTCGTTAATATAATTTTGGTTGTTACCTGCGAATAATGCGGCTTGACGTGCCGGGGCTTGACCTAAACTTCCTTGGCAAACATTTCCCATGTAAACTTCTTGAATTGCTCCAGCCTCAACTCCAGCTCTTGAAACGGCTTCCTGAAAAGTGTTAAAACAATTTAATTTAATAAGTGAGATGCAATTCGAACTAGACTGAAGCCCCAGAGGAAAATGTCATGGGTTGAAAAGACATATTGATTCAACAGTGACAGTACAGTGGCAAGTCTAATTTTCCATATTTATCTGCGGAGTTCTTTAGAATTTTAATGAGCGGTGTTGCTAACTAGTTAATTCCTAAATACCTTGATAGCAATTGACCCCAATTGTGGAGCAGCGAGAGCAGACAATTTACTTCGGAATGACCCAATCGGAGTTCTCACGGCGCTCAAAATTAGAACCTCATTCCCGAAATTCGGTGAAGTCGTGCTAAGCTGTCTCCAGCTACCACCGACACTTCGACCATTGAGAAGACATGTCCGTCGTAAAAATGCTGAACTCATAATTTTTCAGTTTCAAATTAAAACTGACGTCAAAAATTGTTTTAAAAAGACGTCAACTCCGTCAGTGGGTAAAATCTCAAAAGGAAGTTGTAAGCTTGCCGGATTCTGTTTTTGAACCAAGTCACGAGTCACGAGTTGTATCGTTCGATTGGGGTTACTTGGCCCGAAGTGCAGAATCGTGAGTGAGCGTCCATTCAGCCATGTTCTTTTAATACAGCGCAGCGGTCACAAAAGCCAAATATCCGTCATAATTAACCTGACCATTTTTATGGAATCCTTATGAACACTGATATTCGTAATAATATGACGTAGACATCTTATGGGAATATCCTGGTCAATCTAATTTGGCTGAACATTTTGATATTTCATGGTATTAGTTTGAAGCTTTCAACCCGAAAAGTAAAGACTGACCTCCAGAGGGCATCAAAAGTCATACCCAGACTTGGGTCAATTACAATTACACATGTAATTAAATTACAAAATACAATTACAATTACATAATTGTAA